>CAEFZX010031553.1:0-80014 GCA_903066825.1 Alfaro cultratus | reverse complement strand
ATACACCCAGCGCTTCTTTTTTTTTTTTTTCATCGCTTTTTTTTTTTTTTTTTTCGGGGGGGGGGGGGGGGGGGGGGGGGGGGGGGGGGGCCCATACAGAAGTCCTTCATTTCTGCTAAAAGAAAAAAAAAAAAGTATATTTGTCAGACTCCATTTCCCAGCAGCCTCGTAAATCCAGGCTGGGGATGTTCAGCGATGTGGTTACATTCCTCGGCAGCCCGGGCTCAAACATGGGTTCTTCTGTTCAAAACTTCCCTGTACAGTAAGTCACTTTGGATCAAAGCATCTGCTTGTTGGAGGACAACATTTTTTTTTATTTTTATTTTTTTTGGGGGGTGGGGGGAATTTGGCAGCTTTGGTGCAGTTTTTTTAAGTCTTAACAGCAATTATTTCCACATGACTTTCAAATTTCCTCTGGAGGGCCGCTTTAAAGAAGGAAAAATGTGCAATGTGTGTGTTTGAGTAAATGTTCCGCACTACGGTGCAGCTCTCCCATTCAGACAGCAGATGGCGCCGAGGCACAGTTTGTTTTTATGTGTGTGGCATCTCTACAACTGAGCTTGACCGGTTTGACCGAGTGTACGACAGTCAATCAGAAGGCAAGCTGAGGTAGTCCCTGCATCGTGTTCAACTACAGGAGTGCTTGCAGAAGGTAGGAACCTGATGCCTTCAAGGTAAAAATCAGGGATCAGCTGCCCCTTGTGTTTAAACTGTAAGTGTGGGCAGTGCATTGTCTCAGATTTCTGTGGGTGAGGGTACACGAGGAGTTATGGAGGGCGGGATTGGTCTGTGTGCTGGGCTGTAAATAAATCATCATATGGCTCTGTCTGTGAAGGTTGACACCCTCTGTCTCTAGCTGGCTTCCTCTATGAGACGAGCCAAGGTGTCTCTGAGCTCCGTCAGCTCAAAGATCTTGCCATCTAGCAGCTCCAGCAGCGTCCGCAGGCTCTTCCTGAAATTCTCCTGCTCTTCCTGGTTCTCCTCCAGTCGTTGCTCAGCTCCCGCTAGCTGCTCCTCCAGCACCCGACTGCGCAGCTCTGTCTCCTGCAGAAGACGAAACTGAGTTATCGGTGTGTGTGTGTGTGTGTGCGCGTTTCTTTGTAATTCCTTGTGGTGCCCATTTTCCTGACACATGCAACGTTCTGGGGACCCACTTCACCTTGTGGGGACCAAGGCCTGGTCCCCACAAGGGGAAACACTGTTTTTGGGTCAGGGGTTAGATTTAGGACTAAGGTGTGAATTGAGTTTTGGTTAAGATTAGGGTTGGGTATGTAATGGGGAGAGGTAGGGTTAGGGTAAGGTTTAGACTATAGAAATGAATAGAAGTCAATGTAAAGTCCCCACAAAGATAGCCACGCAGTATGTGTGTGTGTGCAACAAGGTAGCTGTTTGCTTTTAAAGATACAGTGCTTCATGAAAAGATTTACATCTCTTGAAATTTTCCACATCCAATTGTGTCTGATGCTACAACCAGTAATCTGAGGTTTTATGTGACAGACCAACTCAACGTAATACAGACAGATTGATAGAACTGAAGAATCTAACTTGTGTTGGTTTATCACACAAAATCCCAGGGAAATATATTATTGTTGCTGTTCTTATTGGACAAAATGTGAAAAAGTTCAACAAGTGTAAACAGTTTTGCCAGGTACTGCGTGACACAAAGGGAAGAGAGGTTTACTTCAAGCTTCTGAGTCAGAGTGTCTTTCTGCTCCATGAGGTCATTCATGTTTTCCAGTTCTTCTTTTAACTTCTCCATTTCCTGAAGGGGCACAAACATGGATGCGTGATGTTAACTGTAGCTACATGGTGCATTACTCCTCCCTTCTTTACTCTTGCAGAAACACACCTCTTCTTTATCCCGCAGCGCGTTCTCCAGCTCCTCTATGGTTTGGTTGAGCTCCGTCTTTTGGGATTTGATCACCGGGGTTTGGTTACTCTGGCACTCAAGCTCTGTCACCTGCAGGGATAAGATGGGTATTTTTGATTTAGTCACCAAACTCCTGATCTCAATCTGTCTCCCAGCATGCCTTTTTCTTTACTCCCCACACCCTCTCATCTGTTTCTTGCTTTCATATCGACTTCACAGTGTCCCTCCTAAACGAGTGCCCCGGTTTGATCAGAATGATTTAATCACACATGAAAACAAACACGCTCCCTTTGCTCACCCGTTTGTGTAGTCTCTCTGCCTCCTCTTGGTAGGCAGCCAGTTGCTGTTTCCACTGTTTGACGTTGGCCGTGGATTCCAGCAGAGCCGCCGTCAGCTTGGCGTTGTTCCCCTTTAGCGCCTCCAGCTCAGCCTCCCAGTGTTTTGTCATGGCCGGGCTGAAGAACACAGGACATGTACAGACCATGTTTTCAATTAGGCAACATTAGCTGATTGTGGATGCCAGCTGTAAGCATTTTAGGCAATGAAAAATAACAAATGCAGAATTTGAAATTCACTCATTAAAAGTGCAACTCACTAAATATCTGATCTTGCCAGAATTTGCAAAACTTAAACTTTTTAGAGGCTTGTATATTGACTTGTGTATAAAAAAAACAAGAGACTCCAGGACAGATGGAGGCGGCTATATTCTCAGTTTCACTCCATTCTTTCTCTAACACATGCGCACACACTGTATATCCTCTCACACTGCAGCATCCCTCTGCTGAGCCACAACACCCACTCTGTGAGGTGTGAAAGACGGAGAAAACCCTGATATAATTCCCACTTGAACTCCTACAGCTCGCCTTCAGTCCTTACGCAACATCCACCCCGCTCTGCAAGCGTGTCTGCATGTGTGACGCATACGAGGGAGACGACACCTCGTCCTACACATGCACATGCAAAACTGACACTCAGCCGTACGCTCACACACACACGCACACTCACGCACACGGACTGGAGCGGCGCTGTCACCGCTCCCGCCAATGTATAAACCTCACACAGCAGCTCGGAGAGACAGAGAGCGGGAGAGACGTCAAGATGTGAGCATGGAGACAGACGGAGGGAGCGCAGGGACATCAGTGGAGGGAGACAGAGACAAAGGACAAGACGCTGAGACGCTTTATTAGAGGCTGAAAAGGTTGGAGGGGGTGGGGGTCGCCTGAGACCATTTCTGGCTGAGGACAGAGACAGAGACACATGGTGGGTAAGTTAGAAACTGCTATGTTGTTGAGCTACTGATTGAAGATGATTTATCATTGCAAAAAAAATAAAATAAAAAAAAAATAAAAATCTGTGCTACTAGGCAGGTTTCTGTTTAATTTTCTGTGTTGCTAAACAAGATTACATGATTGTGTTTTTTTTTTTTTTTTTACTGATTTTGTACATTTGTATACAAAGCAAAAATATTTTGTGGACATTTTTTTAAAAAAATTTTAGGACCAAATTGTGTGATTTTTCTCAGAAGCACAGCAATTTAACACGGGAAAAAAAAAAGTTGTGCTTTAAACTTTTTCTCATTTCTGAATGTAATTGTTGCTACTTGTACATACAGTATTACCGGTATTTCATCAGCTGTAAATAAACTCTTAACTCTTTGTTTTGTGTTTTACTACATAAAAACATCTTTAAAAGTTTATTCATTCTGAATAAAAAGACTAACGAGCAAAGTGTAAATGTGTGACACACACACAGGTTTTTATCGCAGCCCTCCCGAGTGTCCTGACCACTGTTGGTATTCAGGTAGGTTCTCCCTCCTCACACAGCAATTCAAGAAAAAAAACAACATATATATATATATAAAGAAATAAATAAAACAGCGAGGCACAGCAGTTGCCATGGCAGCAGAGGAGGAACGGTGGAGACGTCGCAGCGATCTCCTTTCACCCCAACCCACAGCCTGACGCCTACATCCTCCAACACCAGAGGACCATTCACGTGCAACCCAGGAAATCCAAACCGAAAAGGTCCTATAATATCAATAAAAACCATTCAAAACCACTCCAGCGAAGGATCTGCCAAACGCGCCCACATCCCGATTTAAGAAACTCGTCTTTCACCCACTTCTCTCCTCATCTGTTCTCTGCTCCCACATACACCTGCCCACACAGAGCGCTGCGCTGCACTGCGTCCCGCAGAGACGAGCGCACATCCAACTCCAGATGTGCCAAGACTGCTCGGGAGGTCTGGAAAATTTACAAAAGTAGCACAGCAAGCACCTGCATTTTTGAGGGTTTGGCTCTGCATACAAAGGGACACACACTCAAAATTCATTCAATGTACGTTTCAGCAAATACACGTGATGAACCTACTTGTGTCTATTATCTAGTGAATGTAGGAAGATGTGAGTCAGAGAAATCAAAGCAGCAAAGCTTTATGATTTTCACATACATTGTTGCTGCATATCTGTGAAAATGTGAGTGAGGTTTACTTGTTACATGCACACTTGCAGAGTCGACCCCGTCTCCCACGCATGCAGCATTAATAGAAACACCAGCAAGGCTGCAGCAGGCAGTGGGTGTCCTCTCCCCATATCGCTCTCTCTCTCTGCACTGATCTGTGCAGCTTCACATAATGGTAGGGTACTTCAACAATAACCAGAAATCTGTCTGATAATCTGTGGATGTTGATGTTTTCCTACAGTTATGGTCAGGCGTTTGCAAAAGCCTCACTGTGGGCTTTAATGTCGTAATATTTCGATTTTGATAAGCATTCAAAGTGTTTGTTCTTGACAGTCAAATGATGATAAAACAAACACCTGGACATGAATTTGGTGTTCAGTTTTGAAGTTATACCTGAGCTTTCTTTAATCCCCACAAGGTCGCAGGAATACGACCAGGTTCAAATATATACATACACTGTCATCAATACTTTTTTACATGTCCTGAAGTGATCTGCAGGAACACCAGGTACTTTTTGTAGACATGAAAAAGCTTCTTCTGTAATTCTGGATATATATATATATTTTTACCACTTATCTTTGTAGAGATAAAGTTCATTGCCTCAGACTTCAATAGAGTTTTGCATCATTCCAAGAGCTCCTTAAATCCAAATTTATCAATTTTAAGACCAAGTTTAATGATTGCTTGGGATTATTGCTTTCTTGGAACAGCTAATTGTCATTAAGTTTCAACCATCTAACCCAAACTTACAGGACATTAAAATGTTCAGGAAAACCCAGGAACAAACACGGCAAAAAAATGATCATGAACAGCAAAGGAAGTTTCATTTTAACGTGGCTTGAGGGATGCAAACCGTGAGAAAAGGCCAAAATGACGCTTTTATATTAACTCAAATTTGCCACTTTTACTTTTAAAGATCATCTCTCTTATGGAGAAAAACTTCAGGGTCAAATGAGTAAAGTTTAGACTTTCAAACTGTAGAAGCACCGTATCTACTGAGGAGCATAGTGGTGGCAGAGTCATGCTGGGGGTTTCATTAGTTGACAGTGACACTGGCCATTGCACAAAATGGTTGGAATAAGGATAAGGAAGTAGGATGGCAAACAAATTCTTCAAGTTTTATATAATATAAACAGATGGTTGAAACTTAAACACAAACCAATAACCTCAAAAACACAACAAAGTTGGTATTAAATTGGATTAAACAAGCTTACATTAAGGTTTTCTGCAAAGTCCCCAACCACAGCTGTACGCAAAGTGGATGAGAACCTTTGACCCACTCAAGAAAACTAAACAATTTAAATAAAATCTGGTAATTCTGCTTAGAAGGGTGGTCATATATCCAGCCAAAAATTACACCTGAAGTTTGATTAGGGTGAAAAAAAGGTGTGTAGTTTAACCTACAACGTGCTGAAGAACATATAACCTAATATTGGTGTAAATGTATTTATACATTTGAATCTGTACAGACAATTTTGACCCTGTGTGGTTTAAAGGAAATCCACGAGCAAATCCAAACTTTTCCCTCAAGCTCTTGCTAAAAGTCACTCATGTACCGTCCTCCAACCCTGAAAGAGGGAACTGCTCGGATGTATCATTTGGGACCTAAAATGAATGACATTCATGCCAGTAGTGAGTGTATGCAAACTTTTGACCAGAGCTGTGTTTAAAAACACACTAAGCTTCTTCACTCAAACACCAGAACAACCATATTTTAAGTCAGGAATTGACATCTTTAATTAAAATTAATCTCAGCTACAGATAACAATAGAAGTGGCACAAAGTTACAGATATTTCACAAAAAGGAAAAGCCTGTGGTGTACATTTCACGACAAAATAAGACTTTACTCTTTTAAACAACTCAAACTGATGCCCCGCCCTCTTTCTCTTTCTCTCTCTCTTCACTTTATTTACTTCAGCGATGCGCTGTGCGCTGATTCTGGACATTTAGGTATCGGTGACTCACATTTATACAAATCAAGTTCCTCTCCGACACACACAATCTGTGTGTCTGTCTTGCTCTTTCCATGCCTCCCACTACCCACATCGTGTTATATAAGTCTTACATAAACCCTTCGTCGACACATTTTTGGCGACGAACCCCACAGCCGCACCTTTCGGAGCCATTTTACACCACAGTGAGCCCGAGCGACGTCTTACAGAGACAGGTGCACATCAGCGAAGGTTGGAAATCACATTTTAGTTTGCAGTTTGCTCACAAGACTCAGAGGAATGTGTACAGCAGTAATTGTGCATGCATAGGTGTCACAGCAACACCTACTCAGACAAGAGATTTGAATTTGCATTCATGTTATTGCACTGCAGTAGCCATACATATACGCGAGCGCGTTCGTACCCCTTGAGACTTTTCCACACGGTTTGTCACGTTACGATCACAATTACCAAAAGTGATGGACCAACACAAGATTTGTTTTCTCCAATAAAAACTTGATTAATGGAAGAAGTTCTTGGTTTATAACAACATGTCAACATTCGGGATTAAATCCAATTTGGAAAACAAGAATGGGCACAAATATTAACCTCTACATGTCCAAGATACACCCCAACAAACACAAATGATGTTTTCACAAATAATTGAGCCAGATAGTTTGAATACAAATGCACACCACACTTTTTAGATTTTTATTTGTAAAAAAAAAAAATTGTCCTTCTACATTAATAAAATACTTTGTTGCAATAAATAACTGCAGTAAAATGCATTGAATTTTGTGATTGTAACGTGACAAAATATGAAACCAATCCCAGAGCGCGTATGTGAATAAGCAAGGCTCTGCAGCTCGACGTGTGTGTGAGGTTCCTCAGAGAACATGCTCAGATTAGACAAAAAAAAAGAAAAAGTGGATAATGGTTCTTCAGTCCTGAGAAACAATCTAAGTTACATTGCTTGCTGGTTGGAACAATTGAACAGTATGTAAACGCTATAATTCCAGTAAAAAAATGTCTTATGACCCATTTCATTGCATCCCTCCTTACAGGAGTTTCAGTGTTTTATTCTTACGTTTGAGTAATAAATATTCAGTGCATGATGTATTGGAAAACAGCACCCACCCTTCTGCAAACCTGAAGTCAGGCTCTTATTGTAGAAAAACATTACATCTAAAACTGTTGTGATTTTTGTGTGTGAGTGTGTGTGTGTGTGTGTGTGTGTGTGTGTGTGTGTGTTTAGAGAAGTCACGGTGTCGCAGCAGTCGGGACTATCAGAAAGAGCAGACCCGACAAGTCTTAAGCTGCTCCCTAAAGAGGAAAAACACGAGAAAGCAGCGGTGAATACAGGGACTCCACTCTTCTGTGCTCACATGGAACGGATATAGAGGTGAACGCAGACACAAAGGAGAACGACAGAGAGGATTGTTGTGTCTGAACCTTAGATGACAGACAAGCGGACAAAAACTCACAACCATCATTGCTTGGGTGAAATAATAAAAGTGACCCTGGTGCTAATCTTTTGCCGGTGAGCACTGCGGGATATACCTGTGTGCGAAAGCCAGAGCGTTCTGCGCCGGCTCCGGACGGCTGTCCGAGTTGGGAGTCGTGTCGCAGATCTCATCCGTGCCGTTGATGTTTTCCATGGGGGGAGTCACCGGGGTGAGGGGGGAGGCGAGCTCACCGGCCGGAGACTCCTACAGGTGGGAGAACGTTTACAGCGTTATTATCTGCACTAATATGGAAGCCAGCCGTGATTATACTGCATGATTTCAACTTCATCCTGCTTGAGCTACAATCTGCTTACACAAGAAAATCTGTCATTTATTAAGGACTCATTTCATATCTAATTAACAAGAAATTGAATAAGAATTAGGTGGACAAGTTGAAGTCTGTGGTAAATTTTCTCTTATGTACACATAAGAGTCAAACTCAAATTAGACACAGACTGATGTTAAATTTTTATTTAAATATGATTATTTGCCTCTTACAGCTAATTAATAATCAAACAAATAAGACAAGTTTTAATGCAGAAATGTTAATACTGAAATGTGAGGTGAATGATAATGATATTTTCAAACGTTACTTTTAATCTGAGCAACAAGCCTCATGGAACTGTACACCCACAGCCTCTCTATTATTAGGCAAAATGTCTTTTAGCAAGTTGCAGAGAAAATATGTGCAACATTTTTATCCATCAAGAAGCTTCTGGTATAATTTGGTGAGGCGTTTTTGATTACTGCTCTTGGTAGAGCAGGTTGAGCTCTTTAAAGTTCTTGGTTTCCAGGCACAGAATAAACTTTTTCACATGTTCAAACATTTTTAATAGGATTGAGGTCACACCCAGTCCAACAGCCTGATGTTTGGCTCCTTTATCCAATCCTAAACTAGTATTAAATGTTTCTTTTTTGTTTTGTTTTGTTTTTTTGGCATAATTGCTTATTTCTCAGCCACTTGACACAAAATGTTCTAGGCTAGAATAAGAACAACTTACGAACTTACAAAGCTCAAAGCTGTCACACACTAAGAGCTACAAGAACAGCAGTGTGAGGATCCACAGGAAAGTCGGCTGGACATCACTGTAGACTGAAAAGGTGCTGACCAAAAAAGAAGCATCAGCTCCAAAGCTGACTTTTTCTATGCCCACATGGACAGCAGCACAAATCCTTTCTAGAAAATCCCCCCCACTCTGTTATGGTCAGATGATGCAAGGGTTGAAATACTTGGCCACTTTGGCAAAACGTCTTTAGAGGAGTTTTAGACCAGATAACACTGTACCACCTGTCAAAACAAGTGGTGGCAGCATCATGATATGGGCTCTGTTTAGCTGCAAAATATTCAGCAATATACTGAGGAAGGAAAATTTTCAACTTCATCTCAAATTAAAAGCCAGAATCAAACACAGGTGCTCTAACATCGATTCAAACACAGTGTACATTTTACCAAACTGAAATATATTTGAGTCTTTGTGTATAAATCTTTAATAAATTCAACCTTGTGCACTAATTCTTTTTTTTTAATATACATATATATATTAACTGAATTTATGTGCAGTTCAATCAAAACACTTTTGGAAAAAAACATGGATGATTAAACCTGTCAGAACTGTAGGCATTAATCCGAAATTTAAACGTTTCAATCTTACGGACAAAATAAACTGCACCTCGCTTCATTTGTATCTTTAAAAAGCCCTTTTTGCCCTTGAGGGATTCTTATTCTGAACTGGAAAGAGCAAATTAACCTGCAGACAAAGACGTAGAAAGGCAGAGCTGTGCGATGGTCAGGGAGCTGAAGGTCCTCTAAGCTGGTAGAAATTGTGGCGCAACAAATTTAGTCCATCTTAGTGAACAATTCCACATTCCCACAGGCGATTAAACTAGCTTGCTTTAGCGCAGGGAAATTATAGAAGTACAGAATAATTCTTATCTTTATATCCCATACAAGAACAGAATTATATGAGAGACAAATCATTTAGTTGCTGCAGTCACATAAAACAAAGCTGTTAGGACTCTGGGCCGGAGCTCAGTGCAGCAGCACAATGACACAGAACCGCACGCCTCTGACGGCCAAGAAGGCGGAGAGAGATAAGAGGACGATTATGGCTGGTTTTACATTCTGTGCTCCAAGTTCATTAGCGCTTTATAAAGTGTTTGTTTGTGATGTATCTCCACTGGAGCTTGGCCTGTTGGGACCAGCGCGACGGCTTTGGGCCCGTGCCTTCTCTTTCTTGTCTTTTTTAGCGAAAAAGTTTCTCCTCTAGCTTTAAGTTGATTTGGAGTGGAGAAAAGGAAAGGATCTGAGTGCCAGCTGGCCCGTGGGTGAAGCTCTGACTCTCAGCGATGGAGAAGCTTAAGCAGGCCTCTGCAGGCTCCTATCAGCCAGGCTGCAGCCTTCACAGTTACGGCCTGTCTCTGACTTGCAGCGCTGCTCTGTCGTGTGGCACATGCTGCCCTCAGCTCCCTGCGAACGGGAAGCTGTCCTCCTTGCCTCATTAAGAGAAATGTGAGAAGCAAAAACTGCAGCACAGCGCGGTGTTTTCCACCTAGCCTCCATATTGAAAAGATGAGGATGTGAAGCCGGGTAATGGTCTTTAGATTAAAACCCAGATTTCTCCAGGGATTCCCTCCTCCTGAAACAAGTTAATTTTCTCTCACAGACACGACTGAACGTCCCTTGAAATGTGTTGTTGCCACACTTTGTGTGCACATTAAAGCCTTATCTAAAGCAAACTGTATTCTCTGATGTAGAGTCAATCCCCAGCTCTGCATTTTAAGCTTTAGGTTGGTCATGCAGAGAGATGATGCATCATGTTTGTAAAATTAGAGTATTTAAGACTGATAAATACCTAAGTGATGAATTAAGTAGATGGATTAAGTATAATACAGTTCATTATTTACTACTACTTGTTCATTAATTCTTTTGAAATTACAAGTTGACATTTGGAAATGTCATCTTTTCATCAAAATTTTATTTTGCTTTCCAAGTGAGAAGTCTGGGCATGAAACCGTCAGGCTACCATAAAGTCTAAAAAGTTGATAAATATCAGTGATTTTCTGAGTCTCTAGTCAGAAAAAACACAAGAACGCCCCTTGAAGTTGGGTTTCCAACAAGAAAACATCGAGGCGGCATCACAACCCCAAGTTCAGCATCCAATACAGTCTCTGTGCATTTCGTGCACTTGTTGCTGTTTGTGTTTTATTAAACCATTACTTGTAAGGGAAGGTAAGGTAATCTTCTTTATATTGCACATTTTCAGCAACAAGGGAATACAAAGTGCTTTACACAAATTAAAAGGAAATACAAACAAAATAACAAACCAAAGGAAAGAGCAAAAGAATACAAATAATCTAATGTTGATCAAAAGTATGTAAACTAGGTGCTCCTGTTCAGAGTTGCTAAGTATCCTCTGGTCTAATTCCATTTCTGGGATGGAAGAACAGGAGTCTAAAAAGTACTCTGATAATGTTGATCAAAAGTATATAAACTAGATACTCCTATTCAGGGTTGGTGGATAAGTATAAGTATCCTCTGGTCTAATTGCCTAGCAGACACAACAATGTACAACTTCAACAAATTCAAAGTGGAAAAACATTTTTTTATTTTATTTTTTTAAATGAATGTGGTGAGAAATAAGTCATCTTATTAAACTACTACCATGGTAACAAGACACAACAGTTACCAAACCCCCTCCGTTTTTTTTAAAATTAACAAATCTAAGAAGCTCTACTCGACTGTAAAGTCATTTCCAGTCCTAAGCTCCAACTTCAGAAACAAATTGAACCCAGTGTTGCATCTATCGCTTCGAGTACTATTGGGAGTTAAATTTGTACATGGAAACTAGATTTTCAAGTTTAAAATATGTATAAGAGGCTACCTGATCAGGGGGAGTCGGTGGGATGGCCAACTAGTTTTTATAGTTATTGCCTCTTTGGCACCTCCTTTTGATGGAGCCACTACCATCAATGCGAGCACAAAACTTTATATATTTTTGACCTGTCAATTTTACAATAAGTTTAACAATCCAAAAAGTCTAAACACGGCAGCGATTTTTTTCCCTTCATCTTAGAGCTTTGACTCATTTTCAGCACAAAGACTCGACTTCAAACTTGTGAAGATCTAGACAAGTGAGAATTGGATTGAGATCCTGAATCTCAGTGACATCACATATGTGCATAATGGTGAAACTGAACCAGTTTTTGTAGTAACCTGCTACACAGTTCCTACAGTGTAACAGGTTACTACTGAAATCCACAGTGTTTAGACTTCAAATTTTCATAATTTCCAGACTCAACTTTCTTGCATTTCTTTCCATCCATTTTTACCAGATTACAGACATTTCAATTCAAAATATCTATCTAGTCAGGGTTTATTGAGTTTTGAAACAACACAGTGACTGGCTTACAAGATTCATAAAGGATTAGTTCACTCTTTTTGGCAGCAGGACAAACTTAAATCAGATTAAAAAAAAGTTTATGATAAACCCAGTTTTAAGGTTTAACATCCAATAGTAAAAGTATTTGGAGGCCAAAGAAGCAGCAAAAGAGCAGCTCTCTGGGATTTTGATTGAGTGTAATAAACAATAAACCAGAAAAAAGCCTAAGTTTTGATGCATCAACCACCAACTTATAAATCAATATGAAAACAGATATTGATTTATCAAGATCAATTAAAGACTGGAAATGTCAACATTTCCATGCTTAGTTTTAATGTTTTCATATTAATCCAGAAATGATAAATGATTAAATCAAATTTTGGATTTTGGAAGACTTCAGTACTGTGAAGCAAAACTACATAGTTGTGGGAAGCTTGCATATTTGCAATAATATCATTATTTTCATATAAATGAGGAATCTGAACACTTCTCTTACCAATACTAGGCACAATTAATTTTATCGTCCTTTCTTATTTAACCCTTCAGATTGGAGTGATTGTGTAGAACAGAGTGCGCTGAACTTACTTGAGAGGGAGACGTGGCCATCTCCATCTTCTCCTGGCTCTTCTCCTTCGCAAGCCGCGCTGCTTCTTTGTACTCTGCAAACTTCTCTGCAAACTGGACAAGAAAGACAGCCATCAATATTGGCTCTAAATCCTACACTGTGGTTTAATCTGCTCAGCACAGTCGTTCATAAGAGAAGAAGTTATTATCTAATAGGGCACATTTAAACGCTGCTTCCAGTAACAATCAGAGCTGGACCAATACCCGCAACCAGCCATTGCTCCTGCAACCCTGCCTTCAGCGACATTTTCTGAAACAAGTTGAATAATGCCGATCTCTGGTTATTTTCGCCCCGTCAAGTCCAGTCAATCCAAAGTGGAAAGGCAACCTCTGCTGAGGGCCTTTAAACAAATATTAACACCATGTTTCACAGATACGTCCCTGGTTTACCATAAGGGTGAGGTTCATCACTCACATGGCTACCGCTGAGTAATTTAGTGTAAATACAGTAGCAAGTTGAGTGCTGAGAAGGAAATTCAAGACTCCTCTCCAGCCGGTCCTGTGTCGGCCATTAGTCCAGTTACAAAACCTAACCTGATATCATTTCACTTTGGTGTAACATAAGAGTTGTGCTGCAGTGATCTAAATGCAGTGGTTCTCAGTTTAAGTGCTTCAGAGTCGTTCTCACAACAGACACCTGAGAACGAAAACTTCTTCCTAAAACTTTGATTCAGAGGAAATGCTTCCTAATTGGCGTCCAGACTGTCTACTGACCAATTCCTGGTAACTGTTTTTCACCCCAATCCTCCACTTTTGTCAGAGTCTGGCCAAGGTCACATCTTTTTAAAATTATTTTTATTTGTCTATTCTTCTTTTATGTGATGAACAGAGCTTATAATAGAACTTTAACTGGATTTTTTCCCTCCATCCTAATATAACAGAGAATAAAGAAAATATGAGAGCAAATCACATTTGTACAAGGTCACAGCGAGACTTAATAGCTTTCCTTTGGAAAAAGGTTCCTTTTACAGCCAATAATTTAACAACTGTGTGTTTCCTAACAAGAGCTACAGCCAGTGAGGACAAAAAAGATATTTCAGCATTTAACAACATCTAAAAACATATCTTTAACAGATTACTCCTATATGAATCCAGAGTAGTTGGTCTGGGATGTTGAACCTAGGTGGAAATCTACAATTTTAAAATAAATTTAACATCAGAAGCATCACATCAGTTCATAAGAAAGTTGATTTATGGACCATTAACCCATTTACCACATTTGTATTTGGTGCTTATTTACACAGAAGCTGCACTCATGCAAAAAACACAACATGTAAAGTGTTTCCGTTCAAACTTTTTGCCCAATACTGAGGCTAACAAATATATATATATTTGATAGCTACTTTGACTGGAAATTCTTACACATACTCCTTCATTATGTGTTTCACACTGGTGACAAACTGCCTTCAAATTGCATTTCTTGTGTAAATAATTATGTGCTTTACATAAGCAACCAGATAAATGTAACAATAATGTAATGCTTCAAAAAATAGCTCTTGCATAAAACCATGTGACATTTTTGACTTGAGAGTCCACTTTGGCATTGGCCCACCTTGGATTAGCTGTTTCAGCCTCCAGCTGCAACAAATCTGGATTTATATTAAAGAAAGACACAAAAACTCACTACTGCCTAATAACTTTTACAGAGTCTCCTCTAATTTTACCAAAAATTGTGGAAAAACTTTCTGCTCTCCCCAGATTTGTTGCCTCTCACTTTTTGTAGATGAAGATGAGATTTTATCACTTTTTTCCACTAATTAACGTCCCATTCGGCCAAACTGAAGGAGGAGCTCTATTTTTGTTAAACAAACAATTCTCCTGACTTTTACTCATACTTAAAGCATTCCCACAGCACGTTCTACCTTCCCCCACCATGATGCTTCATCCTATAGGGACGACGTATTCAGAGTGCATGCAACACCTTAGGGCACTGCAAACAGGTACTGGAGTAGAATAGGGCATCTGATCTAATAACATCTATTTTTTTCATTCCCAGTATGTAATAGAGTTCACAGGAAATGCCTCTAATGAGCTTAATCTTACTGCTGAGTGATGGAGATCCATAACTATTTTACCAGTTTAGATGTATGCAGAAAACGTCCCCTGCTGGGAAGTTGCAGCACAAATTAGTGAAAGCACTTTGAGAACGTGAGGTGTATTGATACAAAACAATCTCTCAGGCAGCAAAGACAATCAAACCATTCTGCAACAAAGCTTAGAAGCAATAGATTACATGTGGCTTGTCATGTTTGTGGAAGTGTTTGTTTTAGCAGTGGTACTTTTGACAGATGATGCTCGGTGGAGAAACCCAGTCCGTAGACAGTGTTCGCTCGACTGTCCGCCCACTGACCAAACTTCTGTGACGTCTTTGTGAACGTCATGTTCGGACTGATGGTGCTGTTGATTATTGCCTGCAAATAATAAAGAAAAACATCAAATTTAATGAGCAGAATATATTGCAATACAGCCTATGGCACCAAAAGTATATAGTTTATGTTACAAGTATTCATCAGACATCTAGCTTTTTACAAAGTTAGTTCTGTCTTCTAAAACCTGGTGTACATAGAAATTATGTTGCTAAAAAGTTTTTTCACACTCTTTATAAAAATGCTGAATATATGGAAAACACTCTATCTTATTAATTATGGAATATGCATGACGGCGAAAGCCTAATGTATCCAATATTATACAAAAGATAACTAAGAAAGCAAGGAAAGCTTTTTTTATGTTACAAATGTTAAATAAATAGGTCCCAAAAAAATAACCTGAAATTTTAAATAAACATTTAATAAACTGACCAAAAATCTGTTTTTTTAAGAGTTAAATAAAAAGAATGACCTGTTGTGAAAAAGCATCAAATAATTAAGAAATAATTTTTTTCATTGCTGTTCAATTTCTTATTTTTGTTAAATTGATGTTAAACAGTCTACTTTTCCAATAAACAGGTCAATTAGATTTTTTTTCCTGATAATTACCTCTTGAATCAGGTTGTAAAGATCACAGATGTTCTTGTTAGAAGATTATCAGTCATCCAGTGGGTTGTTCAGAAATCAATTAGATTTCTGAACAACGTTGTAATTTTAGGAAATAAAACCAGTCAGCGGTTTCAGATAAAATTTTGTAACTAATGTTTTTTATCAACATACTAAATTTTAATAGCAACTTTAAATAGTTTTCTGTCATTTTACAAGCTGATTATTTGCTTTTACAGTGTTCCTTTCTATTATGGGAACTATGCATTTAAAGTATTTTGTGACCCTATTGTGATAATGATAAAAGCGACAACAATCTCTGTCAGCCACTTCTTCATAACCCTTTATTTATGCATTGAGCAAGAAAATTCTTGTGGAGAATAAAACAGGTTTAATCATTTCAATTGTAAAAACTGAAACAGAAAAATCCAGACTGATGTGCAACGATGTCCTTCTTCAGGAGAAGCAAAACGCATTAAACTGAAGCCAGTTTTAGTTCAATCAAAAACAGAAACATAATGCAGCTTTACTCAGAAATGTGGTTTACTTCTAATTCCTGGTTAATTATGCCACCTTTACAGAACATTACTAATAAAGACAAGAATCGGCTGCCTTATCGGCAGGATTATGTAATACATGGCGTTCCTGTTGGCGTCAAGAAATGAATTTGAAACAGATAGCAGCAAGCCAAGGCGTTTTTCACACAACTTAGAGGTCCAACATTTTCTCACCAATATGAGATGACAGTTAAGCTTGAGTCTCAAAACATATCTACAAAAATCAGTGGCAATAAAATCAGCAGAAGCAGAAATAGAGGAGGAAACACAAAAGAATTTAATGCAGCATTTTAAAAAGCAAACAAGCAAAGAAGCACTTCAGAAAATTTCAGAAAAAATGCAAGTGTCAACAGAAACGATGAAAATTTGTTTGCGTTAACCCACAAAAATTCAGAAAAAAATGTGTTGTCTTTTTATAAAAAGTTTTCATGCTTTCCGAAATGTTTTGTTTGGGCCCTTTATGATCATCACAATCACATTTTTGGATCATGTTATCCACCTGGCTACCTGCCAGTTTCTTCACTCTCTCTCTTGTCTGCTTCTAGTAAATCCTGCTACCTAAATAAAACCCAACAGGACTGAGTTCCTACCTCTCAGATCCTCTAACTGTGATCTACTCAAGACTTTCGAGTTCAGACAAAGAAACAGACAAAGTGAATCATGAGCCCACTGGCCCCGGAACGTCCTGCAAACCTGAGCTCTTTTATGAAGCGTCTCTGCGTTTCTGTTTATTGCAGAGATTATTAACAGCGTTGTTTACACTGGACATCAACCAAGACACACTAACAGTATCCGGTAATGAAGTGAGGCGTCGGCCCACCTTGGTTCCGTCCAGGCTGATGATCCGGTAGACATTGCGCGTGCTGTCGTAAAAGTAGGACACAGTGACGGCGTGCTTGCTTGCGGGGAGCCAGTTCTTCTTGGTGGTGGGGTCGATCTGGAAGACGTGGGCCCTCGTGCTGTAGATGGGCTGCTCCCTGAAGGGGACAAAGAAGAAGTGGTGAACCTCTTTGTGCCTCAGAACCAGGGTCTCGCCTAACCCACCAGAACCCCTGCTGCCCAGTGGGGAGTCGGATCGCCCAGGGAGCCTGATCACCAGCTCGCTGTCCTCCATGGTTACACGTCAGACAGCGGTCCCTGCTCTCATTGTTTGGGTCCTAACTTAAACTAGATTCACTTTTAAATCACACTTATTCTCGTACTTCTGGCTGAAAAAAGAACCTGAACTGTGAATGCAGCAGAACCCCCCGCCCTGTCTGTCCGTGTTTCTCTGTTTCAGGCAGCACCGTCTCTGTGCTCAGATATGGGAATGCCTGCAGCTCTAAGTGAGGGTCACACAGAGGAACTCAGAGGGTGTCAAGCTAAATATAGACAGTAGGCCAATGTTAACTACAGCAGACACACCCACAGAGCTGCAGTTTCCACATAAACTCATACACATCATGCATAAACAGCTGTGAACTTTTCCATGGTTTACAAATGCAAATGTAATTGATTAGGATTTTAGGAGGCAGAAGCGTGATTAATATAGTGCACATTAATGTAGTGCACACAGTAGCCGCATTTAATCAAGTCTTCAAATTTATTCATGTTTATTGATACTCATTGATCAAACAGTGAAGAAAATAGCAAAAATAGCAATTTCGACAATACGGATAGATTTGGAGGATTTAAAACATCATTGATTGCAATTTATTGTTAAAAAAAAAAATCAAAGTTCTAATCATGATGAGACATTTATCATAATAAATTATAAATAATATGATAAAAGCTCACCCCTAACTCAGAAGTCACCAAATGGATAAAGAGTTCCCATGCCTGTTATCGATTCCCAATGGAAATCCAGATGTTCTGTGAAGACTTCAGTTTTTGTTTTTTTTTCTTTAGAGAATATTAGTGAACAAACAGCATCAGGAGGATCACAGCCTGTTTGCCATCCTGGGTGAACAATCCGAAGCAGGAAGCTGCAGAAAATGTGAGACACCATCCAGTAGGACATCAAGCTTGAACATCCAGCCAGGGCTACAATGGAAAGCTTTAAATCAAGGGTGTCAAATGGCAGCTCGCAGGAAAGAGTTTTATTCTGGATTCAACACATTGTGATAAAGAAAGTGTTAAATTCCTCCTCAGCATCCAGTCCAGGTCTACAGAATTGAGGATCTGGTCGTTTGATTCATGTGCATTGGAGCTGCGACGCATCATGAAGCTGCAGGATGCTGTCATAAGGACCTGTGATTTTGATCGATCACTCCAAATCTTAATCCAGCTGAGAATCCAGGGAGAACATCAACATTTATGTTCACCAACACGCTCAATAAAGTCTGTGCATTTCACAAATTACAATAAACGTGTGTGTATAACTGGCAGAGACACCCAAATGACCAGGTGTCCTGAAATATTAAAAAGTGGGTATACGAAGGGAAGCAGAATGTAAATGCATGCCGCACTTTTAAGATTTTGAAAAGCATAAATCATTTTCATCAGTTTCACATATAACACTTCTTTATGTTGATCTGTCACCTGAAATTCCAATAAAATATAACATGTGGAAAATTTTGCTTTAGCAAAGGAACTGTATGACATGACTGCACGAGAGTTTGAGATCTGCCTTGGTGTGTGTGTGTGTGTGTGTGTGTGTGTGTGCGTGCGTGTGTGTGTGTGTGTGTGTGTGTTTAAGCAGACTTGTTGTTTATAGTTTAGGTGCATTAATTTCTACCTGACCTCTGTGTGGCTGCTGCTGCGCTCTAATAGGACGAGTTATCTCCTGACCTTGCTTTCATCAATCTGCTCACTTTGCTCTTCCTGTATTGCTGCATTGTTGGGGCTTTCTTGGGCATATATCTACAGTCGCTACACACACTCGCAGCGCAGGGTGCTGAGGGAGATATTCTGGGCTGGCAGCGCTGGCAGAACACGAGATAGAGAAGTGCTTACACTGCACTGTGGGGGTGAGGAGGAGTGGAGGGGGGGCATCAAAGGCTGGCCGTATAAATGAATATTAAAATTCAACGGCAGCGCCCCTCCTGTGTGTGATTAGCCAAGACAGAGAGAGACGAGGGGACAGAGAAGACAGGGAAACCGAGAGGTGTGTTGGACAGGGAGACAAAGAAGATGATTGGGAAGGGAAGAGCATAGCGAGTCAGAGAGTGAATCTGGGATGATTAATGCCGCTCCACAAAGCTGCTTGTGGAGTGCTGCGCACGAATTATCATAATCATCAACAGCAGTGTAAGTGGCAGTACTGTGAGTCATTTCAGCTCTCTCTCTCTCTCTCCCCCCCATCACACATCACGCTAAAGCACGGCCTGTTCGTATGATCCCTGCTGTAGCCGCTTGGCAACTGCCAGTGTTTTTCCTTCTTCCTCCTCTTTTTTTCCCCATTTGATTGCATAATTTTGACAGAGCAGAGGCAATTTTTTGTTTTTACATTTTTTTGCGGTTCTTGTGATCGCACCGACTGCAGCAGTGTTGTTCTGCGTGTTCAGGCCTGTGCCAAGCAGTTTTGTTTCAAAACGCCACCCACCAGCTGTCAAAGAAGCAATAATTACTCCCACAACACAACTTTGAAAAGAGAGGGAAACAAATGAAGGACTGAATAGCGCTGATTTCTGTCATTTCCTCAGAAAGTGTCTGATAAAACATGTCTGCCAGCAAATCGAGGATGCCGAGGGCCTAGTATAGCATGGCGCTCGCTCCGACGTGTGTTGACCTTCCTGTCTTTTCCAAGCTCTATTAAAAAAAAGAGAAAGTTTAAGCTCATCAGCGCGTGACGGGAGAGAAAGTGTTTGGTCACCTCTTTCTCCTTTAACAGACTGAAAGAAAGAATGAGTGAGGGAGGGAGAAGAAAGAGAGGAAGAGGAGGAGGAGAGGTGTTTGGTGAGTGCAACACACAACACAAGGGCAGCTGAGAGTGGAGGCCGGGGGGCAATAAAGGAAGGAAAGATGGACGATGTGAGAAAAGAAGAGAGAGAGAAAGAGAGAGTGAAATGAGGGAAATGTGGAGGAGGTGATGAATGTAAGAGAAGAAGCTGGAGTGATGAAGAATCCTCCCATCTCCTGGGAGAAGAAGAGGATGAAGGCAGTGGGAAGCTTTAAACTGCAACTTTGTGTGGTGAAAGAAATGATGGGGAACTTTGAGGAAATGCAAAGTGAGAGTTTTAAGAAGGTTATTGGGAGCTACTGTATGTCCAGTGTTGTCCATAATGATTGGCTCCTCTCTCGTAGAGATGTAAGAAGCCATAAAATAAACCCGTCTTCAGCAGGACGTTCTCACATTCACGGCAGTGAAGTTAGTCGGGTTTTCTTTACCTTTCTGATCTCCTCGCTGTGAGGATACAAGATCCTTTCATCAGTTTCCAGTGTTATCCGTCCCACTTTCAGCTGTTTTTAGAGATTTAGTTCGCAATGATTGTGATGTTCTCTTGGAAATTATATACTTATTAAAAGTTTCTAGACATTATTTTCCTTTCTCACTGAGTAAACATACGTATCGAAGATTGTAGTTGTTTTCTTTTTTATTTCTAAAAGTTGTGATGCTATATTGCTGTAATAAAAGATCAATTTATCCTAAAGATCATTTCACTTCTGTAACAGAAGAGCCCACCTAAACGACTCTTAGGTTTGTTCTGTGAAATGATGACAGTGATAATTAGCAGACGGCTGTGTAAACACACAAATCAGCATGTGTTGATAATGTTGGTAGTTCTTCACTGCGTAGTTGGTTTGTCATGGGCTGTAGTAAAAAAAATACACACATCCTTTTTGTTATGTAAACAGTTGTAAAAGCAAATGAAATTTAATCATCAAACCAATTTTATTCAATAATTACTACCGGTCTCTGATTTGTTCTGCTGTTTTGTACCAGAAACATTGCCAAATGTTTATTTATTTATTTTTAGGAAATTAAGGATTTAGATGAATTATGAGCATATTTAGCCATGAAGACGCTGGAATGTCACATATTTAATTTAATTGTATTATTTTCAGAAGGTTTTTGTCATCATGCCCTATTTACACTGACTGGAGAATGAATGAACTCTTCTGAAATATGCTGTAATGTTTTGACCCCTGATCAAATCAGACCTCTTGCTGGTGGATGGGAGTTTTTTGAGGCATAAAATTATTGCTTATCATGCAACGTGAGCAGACAACAGAATATTTCTTTAACTCATCGCTTGGCATCTAGTTTCTACTGTGAACTGATACATTATTTTACTATGATCGACCATCAGGCTGCAAACTATTTCTGTTCAAACCCAAAAAATCAGGAACAAAACAACAACTTGTTTGAAGCCTGCATGCAAACAGTAATGGTTAAAAAAATACATCCCACAAAAATCCCAGGGTTTTACATATTTTGTATGTGTCTCTGCTGTTCTTAATGTTGTTTACTGAGTTTTTCCACAAAGTTTTCATATTTGGATTCATATTTGTTTCATAAAATATTAATTGGTAGAGTTTGTGTGTTTATTTTTCTCCCCCATGAGATTAGATTTAAATAAATTTAAGAACTTGATAAGGACTCGACCTGAGATCTAAACTTTAGGGTTCTTGAATTCAGTGTGCACAGATCCACTGAAATCTGGTGTGAATAGAAATGAGAAAATATATATTTGTTAAAAGTAGCCATGTCCATGTATCCACTGTAAATACTTAAAGGAAAAAACATTGTTTGTTTTATTTTGCCTTTTGTTTACAGAAATATAATGGCATGTCTTTTGTGGAAAGTTTCCTTTTACGAGGCAAATTCAATAACCTGAATGTGTGAAACGTGAGAGTTATTTTTCCTTGTGATGTCAGAAAGTGCACTGTTATTTCTGCCATTACAGTGATGAGCAGATGCAATATGGCAAAAATAAAAGAGGTGACATAACTGGCCTTAGCTTTCCCTCTTTTACATTTGCTACCGATATATAGTCTTAAAATCCCCTGATGAGTTGGATCCTCGTCTTACAGTTTTACTTTACATCTAAATGATTTATGCGAGGACAGGTCCAGTCTGTCGTGTTATCTACCAGTCACAACGAGATGCACGCTTAAATTTTCATCCTTGGAAGGGAGTTTTTCATGAAGAGATTCAAAGAAAGGTCTGAGCAGACTCCACGGTTTGAAACCAGATTGCTAATGGTTCAATTACACACACACACACACAAAACACCCACTGTTGCAAACGCACACACGTGCAGCTCTAGAGATGACAACAGGTGCTGCCTGTAGTACCTATTGTGCATCAGGGGTTTGATGCACAGATGTGACTCACAGCATGAAACCAAACAGATTGCACACACATGGCTCCTGTTGTACCTCAGAAAGCTGTGATTTATTTCTCCCTCAGTGTGTCCTCTTTTATCATGCATCTGGCCCTCTTTTCCAACAAATTTTGACGTGAAACATTTACTTATCTCTCACTTTCGCTTTTTTCCTTCCCTCACCACTAGAAGCTGCCTTTGTTACCACATATTTCCAAAGTTTTAATAAAGTAGTTCTTATTCAAGGTGCACTGTGGTTATTAAAGAGATGCTTTCTGCTGCTTCACCGGCAGGGAATGGTCGGATTATCGCTTTGTGATCTGATTGCATTTGCAAACAGAAGTGTTGATAGGGATCACCTCCGCATGTCCTGCACCGCAGTTTTCCTCTCTGCCATTATCAGAGCTCCAACAGGCTTCGTATTGAGCCACGGGTCTGGAAGTGAAATATGACTCTATCTGCCATTATTACCAGTCAGGCAGCCAGGGAACTGAGCCGCAGTTATGTGTGTTAATCTAATCTGCTCCTCTGCATATATGCAGTGCTTTGCTGAAGTTTTTCAACCCAACTTTTTCATATTTTCTCGTGCTAGAAAACTCACCCTTCGCTGTATTCCTTTATGTGACAGGAAATTTGATGTTTGCGGTCAAATATGGAAAAGTTGAATGATTTGTAAGTTACTGTAGGACTAAAACACACAATATGGTAGCAGTGTAGGGCTTTGGATCGAAGTTAACAATAAACTCCACTGTGGATCAATTGAGTCATTGAGTCTGTTGCATAACAGCAAGTTAGTCACCAGCATGGCAGGGCCCAGTGGAGAGCTGGAGCTGAGTGGGACATGGCTGAACGATGCACTGCCCACACCGTAGGAGGACAGCGTGGGCGACCGGGGGTTGGGGGGAAGGGGGATAGCTCTCCAGTGTATTGTAAATAGTTAATGCAGGAGTTTTGGCTGGCATCTAGAAATCACTCTGTGGCCGTGCCACATTATTATTAACCTCCTGCTGTGTAATTAATCACAATGAAGAGCAAGAGACAGCTGTTAATGAACGGCAGGCTGAGTGGAAGAAACGGACCGCTGAGCTCGGGGTTAGGGGGACATGCAAATGAGCAGCTTTCTCTGCGCTTCCTGTGTGTGAGGCTCACGGCTGATTCACTTATGGGTGCCTGTGGTTGGGGGAGGTGGAGGGGCGGGGGAGTGTGCGGCGGCCGCTTGTGCTGCCATAGAGACAGAAAGCGGCTTTCTGTCAGCGCAGAGTGCAGCTCAGGAGCTTCAGCTGACATTCCTCTGCTGCTGACATTATGCTCTTCTCCACACAGACGAGCAGAATAAGGAACAGGATGTACAGCTCGCATCTGAACCATCTCTGAGTGAGAATATAACAGAGCAAGGATGCTGGTACGTAGATGTGTGCTCAGTTACATAATAGTGTAGAAATAATTGTGCATCATTCCAGTTTCCAAGCAGATACGCAGAATTAAAGCTGCTAGCCGGAGCTTTTTAAAAGATCAATCAAACCTGCTTTAGATAAAGCTTGTCACCCACTCGGCAACATGTCATGGATATTTATTCTGTTTCTTTTTCTATTTTGCTGTACACTGATAGATGATCAAGATAAAATGGACCCTCTCAGATATGACTCTGATGACATCACATAAGGCAACACTTCAGAATCCTTTTGAGAACATCCAAAAGGATTCTTTTTGGCGAAACAGCTGGAAAACACGCAAAACTATTCATATACAGATTTAAAATACTTTCTCAATGCTTGATGTAAACGCAACATGCAGAAATCGACAGGTTTCTGCATGTTTTCTTTCTCTTCTTTTTTACGTTTTTAATCAGCTTCCTCTTTCAAAGATGTTTACTTGTTGTGTCCTTTTTGGCTGCAGAAAAACCTTTAACTCAGATCTGAGAACATCTTCCAACAGTGAAACAGTTTGAGAGGAGGACAAGGCCAAACCAGAATAGCCAGATCATATTATCAAAGATCTGCAGGGATAATTTTGAACCAAGTTGGGATCAGAACAAAATGCTTTGGGGAGATTCCTTTCATTAACCCTTCATAGCAGAAGTGCTGCGTCGCTTCCGGTGATGTCACTGACCCTAATCTACAAAAATGCTAAATTTTGCTTATTTTCAGTCAATTTTTGTTTTAATAGTATTTTATAAAATCTTTTAGCGGATTTTTTACATTTTTTTTTATCTTTATTGTGTTTTGTTGTTTTTGTATGCCTGTCACTATGGATTAGTGAGGGGAAGAAACACCAGAAATTATTTTTTACAGAGTTATAAGAAAGAATAAAGTGCTTCATTTTTATGAGGATCTCCAGCACCGGTTGAGAGTCAGCCAAGTAATCATAAAAGTTTGATGGCGAACTACTACCCCATCACTGAACTTCAGTTATATATTTAATTTGTATTTTACAGAATTATCATGTATTTTATCTCATTTTCCACTTTAATTTAGAGTTTAGTGGCACATCAGAGGCCTGAAAGTGATGCCACACTGCTGACTTCCATATCAAAAATACATCCACCCAAAGCTGTCTAGAAAATGTTAAAATCACATTTTGAAGCACGCCAAGGTCCGGTCCATTTATGCCTCTAGAGGTATCCATGCCAAAAGCTGAACATGTATTAAAAATAAAATAATAGTAATAATTAAAAAAAAAAAAAAACAGATAAATGAACGCAGCTTGTATAAGGTTGTATATTATCCACACTTACCCCATTGTTGTGGTTGAAATGAAAGGCGACACCTGACCACTGATCGCTTCTCGCTGGGATAAAAAGCGAATGTGCTGGATGGGCTGCTGCGTATGAAGGGTTTTTTTTTTTTTTTTTTTTCCCCCACTCTCTCTCTACACGACAGTTTGCAACGAATCACCGTCGGTGCGTCTACAGGAATGCGTTGACAGCTGATCCATTCCCCCCTTCCTGTGTCACCACATGAATTCACGCAGACATGTCGTGGTGCACATGGCCCGCTGGTCAGATGTTCTCCTCCTCTGGTCGCCTGGTGATGGAGCAGCAGCAGAACAAGCGGCAGCGCGGGGCTGAATCCAGCGCAGATGCTGCTGAAGATGATGATGATGGAGAAGATCCCACGGACGTCCCGCTGTTGCTGTGTAAATTACAGATCCTCGCTGGAAGGGTGGAGAAGCCCTGCTGCTGCTCAAACTGGGAAAAGACAATCCTCATTTAGCAAGAAGACAGCGCGCAGCATCACCGTCCACGTCTGCCCCCACTCCCACTCCCTCTCTCTCCCTCCCAGCCTATTACCACAGGCTCGCAGGCTACACCCCCACTCCTGCGCGTCCACGCCGCAGCTCCTTCACGCACGCGTTTTTAGCGTTTCCTTAAAGTTGCCTCCCGTGTTTCTGCAACATCAGTTCGTGCCTTCCCCACCTTCCGCTGGAACACGAGTGAAAAGTCCAACAGAAGCCCGTGTTAAATTCTCCTGCAGTGTGTTATCGATCCAAGCCCAACAATCCACAGAGCCCTAATTGCACCCCGCACCCTCCTCCCAAAAAAAATGCCCCACATCTGGGTGATGCGTCCGCTTCCCTCCCACTGTCGACGTCACCACACCAGCCTCCGCAGTGACGTTTCTCCGGGCTCCAGGGACTGATGCCATTCGATGCTTTTTGTTGTTTAAAATAAGTTTGTCGAGGTGAAATGGGCTCACTGGGGCTGTCAGAGAGAATGAAAAATACTGAACAACACGACCGAGAAGGCAGTAGTGTGGTCTGAAAGAGTAAGATCACTCCAGGTTTGTGTTTTGCTCATTTGTTTATCTTCCAGCTCAGAGAGATGATCAAACCTACTGTGGGCCCCCAGGTGGAATTAAATCCAGGGACTGACTCCCACTTAAGCCACCGGACGCAATACATAAAGCTGGTTTATGATGTGGCTGATATGGAAAACGTTTTGGACCAGTTTCAATATTTAACTAAAGTTTACTGCATTGTCTGATAACCAGGACCCATTGGAGTGTGTGCATGATTGGATTGAAATTACTATTTCTTTTTTAATTTTTTATTTTTTTTGCAAAGTGCCTTGAGATGGTGTGTTGTGAAATGACATTTTATAATAAAACTCAAAACTATTTGAAGAGATTTAAAATCATTTTTGTTTGATTTCAAATAACAGTTTGAAATAAAACAAAAACAACAAACTTTTTGGCATTAGAACAAAGATTGAGGCAACAAAATTGTATTGTAATATACATGCTATTTTACAAAAATTTTAAATTTTTAAAGATGCATTTTATTTTTTACTTTTTAGACTTTTACTGTATCATTGAAAAAAAAGCACTGTTTCCTGCAATTTCCTCAAAAATGTTGCTTTCTCTTATTGTGATGAGCGTAATGCTGTTTGTCACATTTTGAGATAAACTTTTCCTAGCTACCTTAGTAAATAAATATCAATTTTGTTATTTTTGTTAAATAGCAATAATAGTGGGGAAGTGTAAACGCAATGGTACTTTCCCTTCAGATCTCACCACTGTCCTAATTAGTGCCAGTCTTTATGGGTTTTAAACCAGCTAAAAGCATTTCTTTGTTTATTTGTAAAACTCAGGATACTTTCTCAGCACATACTGAACAGACTCAGGAAGAAGTAGCCATGTTAGTTGCAAATAAATATTTATTAATATTTATTTTCAGATACAGTTTGTGACTGACTGAAACAATCAAGTCATTATAAAAAAGACAAAAAAAGCAAAACAAAACTTTTATAATGTTGCAATACCTAATTTACCTGTTAAATGATCAAACATAAAACATCCTTTTTCTTCTGGGTCACCAATAATCTCATGGTTTAATACATATTTTTAGAAATTGAATGTACTTTCTGTGGTCAATATCAAACTCCTATTTATCGAACCGGTAAAGAAAAACAATTATTAGTCATGCCTATGACATGTGATGAGCTTTTCAGTGGAAGCACTTTCTGAAGTGTGGGAGGGAGGAGATTTAAAACTGGATGTTCTGTTCATTGCAATGGAGGAGAGATAAGCTGACAGCAGCCATGGTGATTTTACTGAACTTATCTGATTTACGGCCCACATGCAAATCAAACTGATTTGTATATTTTCAGAATACCTCTCTAGCACCCCAAGCAATATGTTACAGGGTACGTACAGACAGTCCTGTAAGAATGTGTGTAAAAAGGATTCTGCTTAGTTATATTAGTGGCAGTAAACTGGAGCACACAGCCTGCAGGTTAGTTTGTCATTTTCCACTAACTTCCTGTCCCAACTTGGAAAGGGTTAACAACAATAACCAATCAGAGTACAGATTATGTAGTACTTATGTACTTTTTGTTTCTAATATTTCAGCCTTTCTTGGTTCTCTGAGTAAAAGTTGGCTGGATATTAATAAGGAAATTCCACTGGATGTCTGCAATAAAATAAAACCTAGTTACAAGGAGCTCTGAGACAAACCAGGCACAGAATAATCACTCCATGTTTGTTAAATATCTGCCATAAGGAAAATAAAAGATTTCCATATTTTGGTGCTGCTTTAGAATGAATTTGTCCAACTCTAAGCCTTTTTGTTTATTTCTTTAAAAAAATTTTTTATTGCATTTACCATGTATTATATTCTTTAAAAACATTTTAATAGAACAGAAATATTGTTTTAAAAATTACATTAAGACCAAATTTGCTGGTAATAATAATACATAATATTGTACAGTTATTAAAAATACCAGTGATTCTCAAGTCATTGCAAATAAATAAATAAATAAATAAATAAATAAATAAATAAGCTGCGCAACACTTCTGGAAAATAATGTTAAAAGCCACCTATTTATAGAAGCAGAAATTAAAATAAATAAAAACAGACCAATTAAGAAACATAGCTGGTCAATGGCTGATCCCTCGCGATCTGATTAGAAAATTAGAAGAATATTTCTGGCTCTTGAGCTCATTTTATTGGAGATGCATCTCTAATCTCAATCCTTGTTTACCCCTTTCAGTTTAGTTTTCAAATACTTAAAAAAATAATAATAATAATAAACACACGTCTCCTTTAAATCCATTTCAGTTACGTCATGAGATGAACGCGGAAGTTCTTAAGCTGGGATGCTTAGATTTGTTTACATGTGATCTGGAATCTCGGTGAGTGTTACAAGAAGTATGAATGTGGAAAACTTAATGTTTTAAAACATTTAGTGACAGTTTAGCTTTGACGCACTCCTCGCCTAAATCTCATTCAGTTTTTTTTTTTTTGCTAAATGATGGTTAACTTTAGCCAGTTAGCTTCATAAACAGGCACGGCGAGTTTCGGTTTCCTAGGTATCACATCTTCCTGCTTTCTGGGAGTTTGCTGTAGTTAGACATGTCCGGGCTTTTTCTCAGCCTCAGTTGATTCCTATGGATGTATTTTTTCTTTTTTTTTTATCTCTAAAACTTCAGCGAAGTTGATGTTAGAGCTTAGTGGAGTTCGTCGGCATGTTTCACCGCAACAAGATTGTTGCGCGGCGGGGAGCCTCCAATAACACGCCGTACCCTCCTCAGCCACGAGCCGCCCGGCATTCTGACTACCAACACGGGGAACCTGGAGCTGCTAACAGGTGAGCCCGACGTAGGAAAACGCTGAACAGGTTCACAGTACAATTGTTTTCTCAATGTTGTCTAAGTTATCCAATCAAGTTCCCATTTCCTTCAGTCCCTGTGTTTCTCTATAGGTTACAGATGGCAAACCGATAGCTTCCCATATTTGGCGTCGTTATGTTTACCCATCACTTGTGCACAATCTTCAAACAGGAGTCTTTACTAGCACACACGTCCATATGTGGATGTGACTCACTGTCTGTGTTTGTCTCAATTTGCACCAGAGATTCAAAAACAACCAACAGGACAAAAAAAGACACTTTCACTAATCCCTCACGTATACAGTTGAACACATGGTTACTTGCTTGATATTTTATGCTCTGAATAATAATTTATCCATTCTCTTTTTTTCAGCTTTAATTTTCTCAACATAGAGCGGTTGCCTCCTTATGCGTGGCAGCCTTCACCGCCCACCTTTGCAGCCTTCCCTCCGCCCCCAGCCAGTGTAATCCATGGGCGCAAGTAAGTATCCTTTGTTTGGAACTGAATGACCTCTGCCCGTGCTGACCTCTGCTTCTTGCAGGAGGCACCACAACGAGTACAGTGCTCATGCTGTCAAACGACAACGCTTCAATCCGTCGCCGGCCTCCGCTCCAAGATGGATTCCTCATAATGACCTGGCAGTGGGAGAGCCCTCAATGTTCGCCTCAGTGGGGTTTGAACACTTTCATTCCAGTCCGCCGATCACAGAGGTGCTCACCGAACCACAAAACCTAACGAGCCTTCAGGTCTTCGTCAAGGACAAGGTAGACCTGATCTTTGTAAAGTCTGGAGATCTTTCCATTAAGAAATGTTTAGTCTCAGTTAATGTTGAATGTGTTTGTGCGTCCAGCTGAGTGGTCAGATGGTGGAGCTGTTTGAGGCCTGCCAGCAACAAAGTTCAGATCTGGACAGGAAGGAGGCGTGTCGAGCTCGGCTACAAGTAGACATCCAGCAACAATTTCCAGGTTTGGTTCAAATGGATTTAATTGTCCTCGTACTTTGTCGTTATCTTTTTTTTTTTTTCATTAAGTGTGTTTTTGTCAGAGTCGCGGTTGTACCTGACCGGATCTTCTATGAGTGGACTGGGTTGCCGGAGCAGCGATGCCGACCTCTGTCTTGTGATTATGGGAAATGTACGTTTGCATCAACCTTACGTTGTTTGTTATGATCCAAATGACAAATAATTTCCTGCTTCAGAGGCACCTCCGTCCAATGGATGTCCTTCGTCAACTCCAAAAGGATTTCAGATCACTCTGTAAGGCAATATAATTTTACATTTTGTTCTAAAACCATCTTGTCTTTCTTCTGTAATCTTTTAATTTTACTTTATCTACTGTATTTCTTCAGTGCCTAGCCAAAATATTCACCCTCCCTTGAACTTTTTCAAATTTTGTAAGGTTACATGCACAAGACCTTATGTGATATTAACCATAAAGTATTGAATGGATCTGCTGTGGAATTCAAAATGTTTTCCAAATAAAATATGAAATGTCTCCACTTTTATATTCACTATCCCTCTTCTGTGAGCAAACTGTCAGATGAGAGATTTTAAATGGTAGTTTTGCATTAAAGACCACTAGGAGGAGCTGCTTACCTACTTTAAAGTTCTTTGAGGTTCTCACAAAATCAGCATCTGTAAGTCTCATAATCTCTGTTTTGACGTGTAGCATATTTGGCGAGGATTCAGCTGATTAAAGCTAAAGTTCCCATCCTCAAGTTCAAAGAGAGACGCAGGTAGGGGCCGTAAGTTACTTGCTTGTGTTTGTATCACAGTTTGATTCTGAATGAGTTTATGTCCATCTTAATCCTCCCCATGTTAGTTTTCTGGAGTTCGACCTGAATGTCAACAACACGGTGGGCATCAGAAACACATTCCTGCTGAGAACCTACGCTTACGGTGGGTGAAGTGGTCAGCCGTGCCTTTTACCGGCAACCAGCATTGTGACTGGGAAAGAGTCGCTTGGCTAACTCTGTCCGTGTTGACTCCTTCAGCCGACATCAGGGTTAGGCCCCTGGTCCTGGTCGTGAAGAAGTGGGCGGGGCACCACCGGATCAACGACGCCAGTAAAGGAACGCTGAGCAGCTACACGCTGGTGTTGATGTTGCTTCACTATCTCCAGAGTCAGTGAAGCCGCACATGCAGAAAAAGCCGACGTTTACTTTGTCTGTTCAGATATAAGGCCTGTCTTAACTTCTACAACGTCCTGTTTTCTTACCAGCTCTTGAACCACCTGTCCTCCCATCTTTTCAAAAGACTCACCCTGTAAGTTTGAACTTCTTATTTGTCAGCTTTTGAGTCTAGTAAACTCAAATTAAGTCATATAAATGTATTTACATCAGTGGGTTATGTCTAGGTTTTAACTGTGATCCTCTTGTCCTGCTTCCTGATTTTTAGGAGTGTTTTGATCCGCTCATGGACATAGACGAGGTTCCAGACGGACCCAAACACGTCCGGCTCGTCACCTCAACAAACCAGTCGTCTCTGGGCGAGCTGCTGCTGGGCTTCCTCAGATACTACGCCACGCGGTTCAGGTATCGAGGCTGAAGTGAGGCTCTTGGACCCGTGCTCATTTTCTCGCTCCCGTTCCTCATCTCGTTCTTCATCTCTCCCTGCCAACATTTTCCTCCCCTCTCGACTCTTCCGTCTGTCCTCACCTTCCCGCATCCTCCTCTCTGGTTTTATGTTTCTGGCTGAGGGGCAGCAGCAGGTGGGACCTTTGGCCTTATGCAGCACTAACATGACATACATGATCCGTGTATTTGCAGAATGTGCCATGCCAGGTTTGAAAAGTTGAACTAAAAACCTGCTGCATGACCACACATTGATTGATATTTGTACAGGATCGGAACAAGCCATATAATAATTTATTATAACCTCCGTTAAAGATGCACAAAAAAGCAACTTTAAAATAAAAGTTTATACCGAAAGATTTAGAAAATCCTCCTTAAATTTGAGAGCATTCATTGTTTTGCGTAAAGACCCAGTGTTAAAAAAAATATTATTTTTGACATCAGTAACATTGATGTTAGTACTTCACACACCCTCTGTTACCAGCAGGATGGTACTTGATCTTTTCCTTTAACTTTAGCCATTATTTTCTCTAGATCAACCAGTCCTGCATCGTCTCTTCTGTTTTTTTTCCTCAGCTTTCTACAGGATTTAGGTCTGAGCTCTACGGACTAGGATTCTCATTAGAGAAGGTTCATTTTGTATCTAAGGAACTACTTCTGTGCTGATTTGGTCATTTGTTTTGACCAGTTTTATTCTCATTTGACCAAAGCACAAAGCTCGAGTTAAAGTGACCGGTAAAGTTTTGCAGGCTTGCAATCAAGTGTTTGGCATGTGAACAATGCCTCTTTGCTACACTTTTCAAACAGTGGGCAATGGGAATTTTTATTAATTTAAAAAAAAAAATTTTTCCACATACTTGAGTCCTTGTTTGTCACAGTTTAGGTTATTTTAAGTTTTTAAATTAATTGAATATATATTTTCCATACCCATTTCCTGACTTATAGATGTCAACGCACATTTTCCTTACTTGAACAGCACATTCCCTTTTCTTTCCAAGCTTTAAGAGTGGTTTAAAGAAAAAGACCTCTTTGTCCTTTCATATTCGCACATAAAGTTATGGAGTCCCTAGAAACTCTGATCAGCTCAACATTTAAGCTAAATTTAACAAAATGGTTCAATAACATTTATTTTGTGAAAAAAAAAAGACATTTATTTCTTTATGTCAATTATTTTCCCTAATGAAGAAATTTACTCAATTTAGAAGCTGGATTTTCAAAGCTTTTCAGTTCGAGATCATTCTGCTGAAATAGAAGATGAAGTAAGGCGCATGGCGCCTTTTAAATTTTTATGGAAGTGGAAGAAGCTTATGTGAACCTGGAGAGTTTGACCGTCTGCAGACCTTGTAGTCTGCTAACCGATGCTGAATGATGACGACTGCTGCCACGGTGCCAGATCGGCTCTAACAGCAGCCGTGTTGTGATTTGATGTGTTGCAGTTGGGACAAGCAGGTGATCTCTGTGCGCCAGGCCACAACTTTGCCCAAGACCAATTCTAAAGAGTGGAGAAACAAATTCATATGCGTGGAAGGTAAACATTTATATGGCCGTGCGGTGCTGCGGGGCTCACGACTAAAGATGAATTTCAAACCTGACATTTTATTTCTGATGCTTTGAAGGCTAAAAATGCAACTGAAGTTAAAATCCAAAAATCTCTAGATATCGTTGTTATCCAGACAGAACTGAACTCCAGAAATGTTCTTTGTCAATTTTCTGTTTAATTATTTAAAAGTAAAAAAATTCAATTAATTAGAATAACATCAAAAAGTTAATTTCATTGCAGTACTTTGTTTCAAAAAGTAAAATTCTATTGTTTTATCCACATTTATCTCACACAGAATCTCCTGTTAGCTTTGGTGGTTTCATCTTTATAGGTTAAGAAAACCCAAAATTTGGTTTCTCAGAAAATTACTGGATAACATTTGAGCAAATAAAAGCTTTTCGGATATAGAAATCTTAAATTACGGCCTAAACAATCACGAGGAAGACTACTGACTTGACAGTTGTGAAGAAGAGCGAGTCATAACATGTCATTGCATAAAATGGCTGTTAATAATGTACAGTATCTAAGCAAATTAATAGAAAGTTATGTGGAGGAAAAACATTTGTTATGCCTTAGCTGAAACCTGAAATTAGTTTGACTGGAATAAAGGAACGTTTAGATGATGATTTATTGCAATAAATCTATAGTTTAATAAATAGTAAAATAAAGGAAAGACAGATTTATCGACATTTATCGACATTGTGTCTCTGAACATTATCAGATTTTTTTTATTAAAGTCCATTAAAATGCAGTATGACATTTTATTGTGGTGTATTTTAGTTACCATGCATTTATGAATAGAATTAAAAAAAGTCTAATTATTTATTATTTAGATCAGTCAGAGCTGACTCAACATAAACAAAGTGACCCAGATTAGAAACATTGCAAAGAACCCAACATGTGTCTACTGAATCATCATTATGAGATCTGTTTTTTATATATATAGTAAATCTTTCTGTTTCAGAGCCTTTCGAGGGGAGTAATGTTGCCAGAGCCGTCCATGAGAAGATTAAGTTTGATGCCATTAAAAAGTGCTTTTCTGAGGTAGATAACATTCATCAGGACTCCTTACATTGTTCTCTGTTCTTAACCACATTCCTGATCTTCTCTCCTCTCTCTCCCTGCCTACGCAGTCGTACCGGATACTGAACGAGAGGAAGGACCTGGTCTCCATCCTGGCGTTGAGAGCCATCATCAATGAGGAGTTGGCGACGAGATGAGCTGACTGGCTTTGAATGAATAACATCGGAGTTGTACAGAGGAACGTTTCAGCGGCTCAGCAGCACAGACTCAGAGGAGAGGAGGACTGAATCCTCTTAACGAATGAATGTTTTTGCCGTCACATTTGTGCAATTTCTAATGCTACTGTTATCATAGCAAAAAGAAATAAACATTGAGTGAAGGTAAACCAGATCACATGAAGGCCACCTCCAGTGGCTGAAAATGGAGAATCAGAGCAAGATAACATTTTTTTATATATATAAAGCTGCTACTTTTTTGCTTTCCTGGATGTAAATGATATTTTCTCTCATTTAAGAAGGACTTAAGTGGAACTGACAGTATTTAGGTTTAACATTGTCTTCTCTTCTGAGCTTATCCTCTTTTTGCAGCTGTTCTCAACATCATCCTTCTGAAGACAATTATTTGAATCTGCGTTATGCCGACAATTTCTATAACTTAGTGATGTCAAAGCCTTTTTTCTATTTTTGTAAATCAACGTTGACATCATGTTTTTTCTTTTCTCCTGCCGCTTTAAGTTAATAATGCCCTGCGTTTTCTCCTGAGCTCTTCTGTGATGTTTGAGGTAAAACGACCACAAAGAGCTCATCATTGAAACTGTTCTCCTGGATTTTACAGTTCTTAAGATCATTCCTCCTCGTGTGTGTCTTCTCTTCCAGCTGTCGTCAAGGGTTTGAGTCTCAGATACTTTCTAGATTTATTTGGGCAAACACACCAGTTTACATTTTAAAGAATTTGAATATATATATATATTTTGCTGTTTGCTTTTGTTCTTGGTTTTGATTTAAATTTTTCTGAAAATCAAAAGCAAAAGCACATTTGTGCTTTGTAGAGTTTTATTGTTTATTTAAAAAATCTATCTCCCTGGACATACAAGTATTTTTTGATATAAACAAAAGCTATGCTAGTAGAAGTGCCACAAACAATTTGATACATTTGTGTATTTCACCAACTACATGGATGATGATGCAAAGTTGCTCAGTCTGGTTTCCACAAAATGGGATGACTATATAAAGTCAAAATAAACAAATATATATCATTACAGTGATAAGATAAAGTGTTTTTATTATCTTCTCAACCACAACTCCTGACTGCATGGGGACATCTTAACAAACCCAGGCTACTAAACACACAATATATAGATATTTATAGATATAATTTGATAATGACCCACATTTAACAGATAATTTAATGGAAACGTTACAGCTAAGTTAGCCTACAAAGTACCATGACAATGTATTTTTTTTATTTTTTGGCAACACTTTAAATCCTTTTTTATCTTTAAATACATGTTAATATCTGACAAAGATAAGAGTAGATCAATCAATCAATCAAATTTTATTTGTATAGCACATTTCAGCAGCGAGGCATTTCAAAGTGCTTTACATCGCATCAGAAACAGAAACATGCAATATAGAGTCAACAGTAAAAACAATAAAAACAACAATAAAAACATGACATTTAGTTCCATCAATAAATTTATGATTAAAAATGTTTCAAATAAAATCTTAAACAGGTTTGGTTTTTTTGTTGGATTTGAATCTATAAAAGATGCGCAAAACAGGTTTAAATGAGTATTTTGTTTAAGGTTACAAGTCTCCCCAATCCAGCAGTTGTGATAACTCTCAAAATGTCTTACAGAATAGAATATAAATACCCTTTATTGTCCACAGAGGGGAACTTGACAGGCGATCAAAACATGTAGATATCCTAACGGTCACAAGCTGATGTCCATATTTCTCCTTCAGGTTTTTCTTTTAAGGGACCAAGTTCTTTGTTCCATCTGCTACAAGTCAGTCATGTTTGTCTGAATATTTTAATATAAATGTAAGAAGAACCTTTATGTTCTCTTTGGTCACCATTGGGTTTGGCTGTAGAACACATCATCAACACTGCTCTTAATTTAGGCCAGAGGTGCTTTAGATATTGTTTTAAGTTCTTTTGTAATATCCTGGAAAAGTTGTAGACGCTCTCTTGGCGAGCTTGATAACCCAGCAACTCTCAACTGGATACTATAAGTATCAACTGGTCTAAACTCCAATAAAATGCACCAAAGTTTGTCACTGTAACTTGACAAAAGGTGAACAATTTAAAGGGTTATGAATACTTTTGCATGGTGCAGTGTGTCTGAGAAAAGGCAATCTTAAGACTCATCATCTGTCGCGTTAGTTCAGGCAGTTAGTTGATTGTTTCTACTTATGGTGGTTTGGCGGCTTATTAAGCCTAATTTTATGACTCCAGCATAGTGCCAGCAATGCTAGGTGGCAGATATGTTACAAAACATGTGTCTGCTTTTGAGAAGTACCCCATCTCACCAGCAGCAAGGGGACCAGAGGTACAGTTTCAGCACAAGGCCTATTTATAACTTGGCAAACGGGGGTTTTGAATTTAAAGCTACATTACCTCTGTTGGCCATGAGCCACTGGACCTCACAAGGGTGCAGCGTCATAAAAGACTTGTTCTACCATCTGAAAATCTGGGACTCTGTTTCAGGCTACCTGCAGGTGTGCTTATCTTAATTAACTAATTAATTACAGCCTTTCTTTATGTCTCCTTTGCCCCTCTCTTATCTGTTTTCATACCCGACTCTATTTCTGTCCCTCTCTGAGTCAGAGACGAAGCTCACAACTTTGAATGACACAAACAGGCAGACCACCTCCCAATTCGGAGTAACTGTAGTCTAAAACACACAGAGAAACCAAACCTCAGAGGGCTTAAATCAAGAAAACCAAAGAAAATAGCCAAAATGGAGGAATCTGAAAGTCTGGACTCAGAAATGACTGAGCTGCAGGAGTTTCAGGATGAAGCTCTCAGCCAGGATGATGAAGACGAAGTGGAAGAACTCCATAACAGGTACTTTTTCAGCCTGATTTACTTGCTGACAAACCTCACCAAAAAAACAAAGGTCACTTTGTTTTTGTGTCGAGAGGTTTTTCCTATATTTGCAGATGAAACAATTAGTTACACATTACTGACTTTTCCAAAGAAGGAAAATATACAGAGCATTAATACCTAAATACCCAAAGTCAGGTTCTCTTAATGCTTGAGAACTCACCCCACTGTTTCACCTTTCATTCATCATGCTTTGAATTGACCTTGCCTTGTTATAAATAATGGAGGACACTGGTATGTTGGATGCATCTGAGAAAGCCAGGTATTTCTTCTCGAACATTACATGAATGACGTTTCGTGGACGTCACCTTACCGTAACCCAGCAAGGGGCGAGGTGTATTCATAGCCCAGGGGACAGCTCAGGGTGCAGGGTTTTTGGAGTATCGCTCACTTTGGCAGCCTGGCTCTAGACATCTGACTCAACACGGCAGTTCTACAAGGCTCAAGTAATCCTCTTAAGAAGCAAAATTATGCGCTACCTAATTTTCACCTCATATTTGTCAAGCTGCAAGACATGAATCCAGGTCAGTGTTGCTCAAATGTGATTTGATTTGATTCATTAGTTTGTTCTCTGCTCGGATTTCCAAGAGCAGAGCCAGAAAGATCTCCTCTTGCACTTGAATGGCACAAACAGCCTGCTCTCCTGCCTCTGACTCTCTCCGTTTCTCTCTTTTTCAAGTCTGCGAGAAGTCATCCAGGACCAGTCCGTGAAGCCCAAACTCCAGTGCCTCATGGTGGACCCGTCTTTTTCCATGGTGACAGTTCAGAGTGAGGACAGTGGTATCATTTGGGAGACGGCCTCTAGCCGTTGCTCTACACCCTGGGCATCTGAGGCGAGCTCCACGTCTGAGGCTTACAGCATGGAAGGCTCTGGAGGTGCGGGGAAGATCACCATTGTCTTCGATGAGGACAAAGTGGTCCGCAGGAGGACGAGATCCGGGGGAAGAAGCAGCAGGTTGGGAGACTGGCTAAGCCGACCTGGTAGTTCAAGGTCAGCTTCGGCTTTGGGAGTAGAGAGACCAGAGATGGCAGAGGTTTCTCTCCCTAACATCAAAGAGGAGAAAACACCAACAGAGGAAGACTTGGAGGAGATAAAATCCAAAGATCAACAGCTGTTCAGTTTGATATGTGAAGGATATGAGATTCTCAACATCAGAGTGCCGTCCAAACTTCCCACTGTGGATGAGGAGGAGACTACGGACCTGCAGGACAATTTGTCTTATCTAGACCAGACTCCGAAGATCAGGTCCAGAAACCAGCATGACTGGGCACATCACAGGGACCAGCTGGAAGCAGAGCAGACACCGGATCATGCTGAGGTAAGTAACTGAGATATTTTTATCTTCACTTTATTCATGCTGCAGATCTAAACATGAGGAAGTCTTTCTGAGTTTCAGTCATCTTAATCTCTCAATAGGCCTCAAAAGAAACTTCACAGCCATCGTCGGACAAACTGCTTGGATCCACAACGTCAGAGACAGAGAGCATTGCTGACATTGACTACATCGAAAAGTTCACCCTTTTGGATGTGGCAATACCTGGAGAGGAAGCTCCACAGCTACAGCAAGAGGAAGAGAAGTTGCCTGCAAAAGCTCAAACGAAACAGCAGGAAACCTTAAAGGAGGCAACCGAGGACAGTGCCTCTGTATCCGAAGACTCTTTTGTGTTTGTCACAGATGCTGACATAGTTGGGGAACACCTGGATGAGGTCTTCTATGGAGAAGGACCTCCCATAGAGGCACTGAAGGAGAAGCAGGAAGGCATTGAAAGGATGAGATCAAGACGTGAGAGCCAGAGATCAATGATGGATGGTGGTTTGGTGTTGTTTGAAAGTGAAGAGACCACCCTTACTCCTATTTTTATCTCCCCGGGACCCCCCAAGATCATTGACCCCATTCTCCTGGAGGAGCCCACTGCCATGTCTTTCATGTACTCAGACCTCTATGAAGATGCGGTGGGGGAAAAGAGAAGGAGTGATGAAGAGTACTCAGAGGCGGAGAGTGTGGCATCTGAGAAATCCTACAAGAGGCGGCTGTCAGATTCAGATGAGGCGGATGGGTACCTGGAGAAGTTCAGGCTGAAAGATGAAACACCAGCGGTGGACATTCAGTCGGAGTCATCAGAGGATAAGGCTGGGGGGAGGATGATGTGGCCACAGAATAAGTTTGAAATGACAGGATGCTTAATCAGAGCAGCAAAAGATGAAGAAGAGACAGAAATTATAAAAAGCGATGAAGCGAAGACACAGGAGGGGCGTGAAATACTTAAAGAGAAAGAGGAACATCAAACAGAAATGGAAGGAAAACAATCATCTGTGATACTCCATGATGAAGGTTTAGGGGAAATCCCAGAAGAGCTATGCCAGGACTCTGAATCTGCAGATGCTGCCCCTCTAGAAGTCATCACTGACTGCGACTGTGCAGTGCCAACAGTGGAGGAGAGTAAACAAGAGGAACAGGGAGTGGAGCCAAGCAAAGAAAAATCAATCGAAACTCCCCAGATAGAAACAAAAGTGAATGAAACCTCACAGGGCAGAGATGAGACGGTCACTGAGCAAAGTTTTATTGAAACAGGACCACCATGTGAGCCACAAAGAGAGGCTGAAAACGTGTCGGGGCTTCCTGGGTTGACACCAGACACAACAGCATCCTCTCTACCTGAGAGCAGAGAGGATCCTCCAGCCAGCACTGAACCCACTGTACTGACAGAAACCAGGGAAAGGAGCTTGTGTGAAGAAGGAGCCCCTGTTGAGTCAAAGACGGGGGCTGCTGATGAAAAATATCCACCTGAAGTAGCAGCTGAAGTGAAAGAAACTGGAGATGCAACACTCACCTCAACTGAACTCCTCACAGAATCAAAGGCATCCTCTGAAGTATCTGTGCATGAGGACAAAGAAGCAGTGCCTGCAGATGCAGCCCCTCTAGAAGTCATCACTGACTGCAACTGCGCAGTGGAAACAGTGGCAGAGATGATGGAGAAAGCAATGAATGATGAAGAGATCCAGAACCAAGTTAAGACTGATGTACAGGAGGTCATAGAGGCAATGCCGCTTGCTCCTGAGGCAGAAGATCATCTCAAGCCCTTAACAGAGGAATTTTCTGAGCAGAGTAAGCCTGCAGCTGCTGATCTGGAGTCGGGAGTTGAAACTGAGACTTCAGGGGAAATAACCCAACCTGCAAAGCCCAAAGAAAACAACAAACATCACCAAACGGAGCAAGAAAGCACAACTGACTGTGAATCAGACAACTTGCAGCAAACAGCAGAATCCACAACTAGACTGTCTGGAGAGGACTTAGGGACTTGTGTGCAGGACGTAGTGAATATAGGTGATGAGTTAATCCTCCTTGTTCCCAAAGGACAGGTTGTAGAGATGGACATACAGATTGATCAGTGGTCAGAGGACATTATTAAAGAGACAGTTTCTACTCCTGAACCTGACATCTCATCTGAAGTTCAGGCACCGGAGCCTCAACTCGAGGAAGAACCAATAGACACAGAAATAGAAGAAGAACTTTCCAGTAATGAGTTGGACTTGAAGCCTTTAACACCTGCACCTGAAGAAGAAGCCAGCACTGAGGACCTGGAGACTCAAGAGGACAAACTCACTTACTCTCTGCTGAGAAGCTTCACTCCTCAGGAGGATTTAGCTAAGCTTTGTGGAAATGATGTACATGCAGAAGAATCAGAACAAAAAACAGATCTAATGGAGGTGGAGGACAAACCAGAAATAAACCTTCGTAAAGAGGAAACAGAGCCTTGTCTTGATCTGCACAGTGAAGATGCAGAACAAATTAAGGAGGAAAGTGACACAGTTGTTGTTGAAAGTAAGGAAGAAGCGGTGGATGACCTTGGATATGAAGTGATCGGAGAGGAAGATGCAAAAGCTATTCTTGAATCTGCGAACCAGAGAGAAGAAGAAGATGAAGTTGATGAGTCCCATCAGAGACCTGAGGAGATGGAAACAGAGGTAGAGAAGGATGAGCTCAATGAAGCAGATTATGAAATTATTGATGCAGAGGAGGAGAGTCAGGCCCGCCTGGCTGCGGAGCTGCAGGGCATGGACTGGTTCTGTCACACCTGTGGATGTCTACTGCTAGAGGATCAGTGCAGGTCTGCAGAGCATCTCGACCACCAGGTCTGCTCAGTTGAAAAGGCCTATGAGGATGTCAAGGTCAGTGAGAGTAACCTTGGATATGAAGTTATTCTGGGTTAGATTTGCATTTTTCTACTTTTTGACAGCAGGAAGACAAAAGACAGGAAGTGTCCAGATTACTTCAGATGTCCTTCATTAACATGAATCCCTGCAATATAATAAAAAATAATAACTAGGCTGCATGAATCAAACTGGCCAATCAGAGGAGAGTTGGAATAGAGATTTTTGTGAATGGATTGTGAATAGAGATTCTACAATCTGGATTTTTTGCCCCACATTTCTGATTATTTTTTGTAAACTCAAAGTAAAAAGCCTAACAGCTCATATCTCACATATCAGTCAGAGTGCTTTGCCCAAAGAAAGATATTAGGATTAATAATTTTGAATTACAGTTTCTCCACTGACTCAACTGTTAGTTGATCATATTTGTATCCAATGAAATGTGGGTTTATACTCAAAGTTCCTGAACATTTTTAATTGTAAATTAAAAACAAAGTATTTTGGAAATAAGGAAATGTATTATAATTTATTGTCATGCAGTAGTATAAAAAGGTTATTATGTATCTTTTTTATGTGGTGTATGCACAGGTGACTTTTACAATAACCAGAACACTGAAGTTCTCTTAAGTTATTTTTTTTGTTAATGTTTGTCCACATGTTTGTGCATTTGTGAGTTTGCATCCATCAGTACTCGACACACAACTTTCCCAGGATTTGCTATATGTTAAACTCCAATTGACTTAGTTTAAAACATGTAAAACTATAGCTAATAATAGCAAATTAGATTAATACAAGCAAATGAGAATGTTTGGGGGGGTTAACATTTCTTTTTACAACCTTTGACTATTTGAAAAGGGTGATAAAAGGTCACATATTTCTGGTGGAGGTTCTCGCTATGGTGTTTAGTCTTCCAATTTTTTTACAGAATCCCACAAAAATGCCTTTTTTCCCTTCAGTGTCAGCTCTGTACAATTAGCTTTTTATTTAAAAATGAATGTGGCCCATTGAGGGAGTAGTCCTCTTGCAACCAATAGATTGTGGGTTTGATTCCAGTTTCCTCCTCTGCAACATGAGAAAGTGCCTCAGGGCAAGGCACTCAGCACCCAGATTGCCTGCCAATCTGTGAATCAGTCTACGAATGTGTGCATTTGTGAGTGTGCATGTAAACTCAGCTCCACTGCTTGGGTACTTTAGTGGTTAGCATATTAGCTCTTTCTCGCTTCTCTCAATGTATAGTTATAATAGTTAGTAGGGCACTTTAAACCCACAGCTGGAGACTGAGTTCAGCAAAACAAGCTCTCTTCTGATTGGTCCGTTTGAACAGCTGCTGTCCAAACAGTTCAAGGTGTTTATATTGTAAACTGGAAACTCAACAGGCACATGCAGAGAGCGGTTGAGTTTTATGTACAATCTAGATGATTTTGCATTGGAAATAAAACATATTTTTCTTCTATTGTACAAACGCTTTTTCAGGCATTTGTTGTGCAATGCTACAATGAATGGAACAGAATATAAGCGGCCTTTTTGCTTTCTGACGAGCTGAAATCAAACAGCAGTTTGTTACCACACATGTCCTTTACTTTATTACAACATGTGTCAGTAATGTGCATATTAGCAGGGCTACGTTTGGGTCATCACATAATTCACAAGGCTTAAGTTACTCAGATATAAGTCATCCACTGACCCTGTTTGACTCTCAGGAAGCTTTCAGACTGCAACCAGCACATTGACTTGTTATGATGCAAAGCTCCACTTTGATGGATGAAAAGGCTCAGTGTGACATTAGGAAGCAGAAATTGACATGCGATCTGTTCACACACTCTGTTTTCTGTCTCATGATCAGCAAGGCGTCACAAAGAAGTGTTTGCATTTAGGACTACACCTTCTAACGATCAGAGAAAAGGATTTTTGCGTGTAACTGAGAACCTTTGCAAAACAGCTCCACGAAACGTGACCCTGCACTCAACAGGTTCCAATTGCATCCCTGCTATATTTCATCGTGTAATTGAGAGTAAATGAAAGAAAAGGAAGCTGATGCAAACTTCTAATTTCCAGATCATATTTGAACCGGGCTGAGTGTTTATGTGACACTGTATTTATGTAAAACTCTGACAGCTTGACAGCGACCGAGGAAAAGATCAAAGCTGCAACGCAGTGGAAAGAAGTGCAGCCCATTCAGACCCTCCACATAGCAGAAAACCGATCCCGACAAGTTAACCAAAACAACTCAGCAAATCTGAATCCGGGCCAGTTTTCTGAGGCCAGAATGGACTCTCACCTCCCTCGCCTCTTAACACAGGCAGAGAAAGCAGGCTCACTCAGTCAGTGTAGCCTGTGGAGACTCTTCTGTGGACGCCTGCTGGTGAGGCAGTCAGGGAGTGATCAGTGTCCGGAGCTTGACCTCATTAAATGTGAACTGCTTGTTTTCGAGAGGTGACGGGGATTCCCGCTGCCTCTGCCCCACCCCGACGATACAACTTAAAGCTACAGATGAGGATGAAAGCTGAAACACTTGGGACGGGTTCAGTCCTAGGGGGTAGCACCGTTCGACTGTTTCTATACCCCTACCATTGGGATTTCATGTGACAACAAACACAAAGTGGCTCATAAAGATGTGCATTTGTATTCAGAGCCCTTTTGTGTCTTTTGTGGCGCATCTCTACCAGATTTACTAGCATAAAGACAGAATGTTTTGCTGATTTCTCATCCAGACAGATTGGAGGCAAAGCATCTGTGAACATCATACTTGAGCTTGTCGTTGAACCACCTGAAGATGCTGTAATGTTTACCATTCTATTTTAGCTCAGGCTGTAATTTTGTGTAATTTTCCAGGTGGAAGTCGAACCTCATCCCTCAATCTAAAGCCTCTGTCAGGTTTTGTTTCATGTCAGCTTGCATTTGCACCTTTCCTCTTCCTATCACCGGCTTCTTTGTTTCTGTTTATGAAAGACACGATTCTGGCTCCACATGTTTCATGGTGTTGAAGGCGACATGCAGTGTTACTTTCCCACCACATGGTGTTTTTATTTGGGCCAAACATGTTCAAATTTGGTCTCATCTAACCAAAACATATTCTTGTAGGGTTACTATGTTTTTCTAAATAATTTATGGCAAAGTTGAAATTTGACTTGTCCGGATTTCCTTCTCGCCCATCTTCCAAATGATCAGATTTGCGGAGGGTATTACTAAAACTTGTCTTATAAACAGATTACTTAATCTGTGAATCTCTGCAGCTCCCCCAGAGTCACTATGGGGGTTTTACTGCTTTGTCAGTTTTACCTTGTCTTGATAGGTTTGCACTACTTTGCTTTGATTCCTCACATTAAATCCCAATATTAAAACACAAAGTATATTATAATAAGACAAAATGTGAAAGATAGTGGGGTTGGAAGACTTTTGTAGAGCTCATTAAAATATGGGTATAAATAGGACATAGAGCCACTATATATTATGCATATAACCTTGAATGCTCTTTTATGTGATGTTCACTATGACGCTACACCTACCTTATTGTTCTCTTAGGTACAGAATATGTTTGATCTTGTCTGACAGGAGACTTTGGGTAGCTGGATCTCAGAGCTTCAAGCCAGATCAGAGAACATCGAGGACCTGGTGTCCGAGCTGGAGCTGGCCTACAACTCTGTAGAGGTACGGTGTTTTTAGCAGCTGGTCGCCGTGCGAGCCGGTGGAATCCAAACACGCTCTCTCGCTCTCTGTCTCGACTCTCCTGTTGTCCAGGACCAGTTCACGGAGAGCGAGGCAGCCATGCGGGCACAGAACGAGGAGATGATGGCTCTGGTGATGGAGCAGTACAACACCATGTCCATCAGCATGGAGGAGGAGAAGAAAGCCAAGCTGGAGCAGCTCTATGATAAGATCGTCTCCTACCAGGAGAACATAGACTCGGCCAAAACCACTCTGGAGACCACGGCCAGGGAGGCTGAGACGGACGCCAGAGTAAGTCCTGGACACTCGCTTGACTGAATTTATCGGTTTGGTAAATGATTCAAATGTTGTAACAAAGATCTTTAATCTTTTCTGCCACCAGTCACCAGAAGACATTCAAGCAAGGTATTTACACAGTTTCTTGCTCTGCACATGCAAAGCTATGATCCTCATACTTGTGGTATGAACCAAGTGTTGTGCAAAAATCTTGATTAATACTTTTTGTTGTGCCTCCAAGTACATAGAGATTCTTGATTTTCTTTGCATTTTAGCTTTTTTAATTGATTGAAAGTTCCTTTTTGCAAAAAAGGAAAAAAAGAAGAAGCTGTACAGAGGACTGCAAGCCTACCAACTTTCAAGGCTTGCTCAACTTGTTCAGCTCCACAAGACACATTGCGTACTGATTAAATTTCCTCTGACATTTGCACCATTCAGACACTTATATAACTTTTAAATTAAATATTTAGGCACTTTTTGTACAGTATTTTGTCTGAAGGGCACTTATTTCCCTCCTGTTTTGTTGAATCAATGAAAGATGACATTGATAGATGTATACAAACATTTTAGCACCAAAGGGTGATTCCCAAAGAGCTACTAGCTGAGAGTTTCCTTCTCTCAGGTCCTGTGTTAAATCTTTGCAGAGTTTCTTTTTTGATTAACACTAAAAGATCCAGACAGCCCATAATAAAATCACTTTAACAGACTACGAAATGTCCGGCTTTCTGAAACTAAACACAAACTAACTCATCCAGACTCCAAACATTTGTACCGACAGACTCCAAACTGCTCTGGACTCAGTCTTGACGCTGAAGCTGGGTCCTAAGGGACTGCTGGTGTTTGAGGATTACACCAAGACCAACTCCTCAAGCTCAAACCTCGCACAGCGTAAAGGGATTCCAGGTAGCTCCTGCTTTAACTCTCTCTCTCTCTCTGCACATGTACCTTCTGCACGTCTCTGTCTGTGTTGCATTTGTTCCAGTTACTGATGGTGTGATTCCCTCAGTGCCCCAGAGGCCCACTCTGCAGCCCCAGGAGCGCGGCTCAGCCTCCAGCAGCAGCGTCACCGTTTACTGGAAAGTCAGTCCAGGAGACATCATAGACTGCTTTCAGGTCTACTGCGTGGAGGATCCACAAGGAGGTGAGAACAGGGAGCTGGTGGCAAAGTTTTTTGTTTTTTTTTTTATATATACTTCCATTGGTGGATTTTACTGCTTCCAGCTGTGTCAGAGGAATACCGCGTGACGGTGAAGGAGAGCTACTGCGTTCTGGAGGACTTGGAGCCTGACAGGAAGTACAAGGTGTGGGTGATGGCCGTCAACTACACAGGCTGCTCTCTGCCCAGTGACAGACTCATCTTCAGAACAGGTCAGCACATATCTTGAAGTTTCATTTTCTTTTCATTTGGGCTGATAAAACTGCAGGATCTTTCCGTTTTAATTCTCTTATTTTTCCGCCGGAAAGAGCTTGAATTTTATATCCAGTGTTTAAATGTGATTTCAAGCTTTCCTGCTGTTGTGTCTGGCAGCTCCGTCCGTGCCAGTGATCGACACAGAGCGCAGCAGCGTCATGTGGGACTCCGCCACGCTGAGGTGGAGCTCAACTAATCCGTCTCCAGGACTGAGTTACACTTTGGAGTACTGCCGACAGTATGAACTGGAGGGAGAGGGACTCAGGTGGGAATGACACACATCTTAAACAGTTCATTTCTGGTGCCCATCATCGGGTATAGAACCAAAATATTGATGTTCCTCAAACATTTTGTCAAATCACAGCCACAAACGTCTATGTAATTCACTGGGAATTTATCTCAGGGACCAACACAAAGTAGACAGAAAATGATGTGTAAAGTTTTTAATTGGTTTTACATATAGAAATCTGGGGAGGGAGGACGATTCCGCGAATCCTGAATCAATATTTTTGAAATCAATATTCAGATTAAATTAAAGTTTCTATTCTTTTAGGATGTAGTTGTAAAAGGCTGAATTTTCTGCACATCTCCTTTCTTGAAAACAGTTGAAGCTCAGTCAAAGTGGTCGCAGAGCGTCTGTGAACATCAGCTTCTAACTGTTGCCACAGATTCTTGACTGAATTTGGTCTGGACTTTGACTGGGCCCTTCTAAAACACGGAGATGCTTTGGTGCAAACCTTCCCACAGTCACCCTGGCTGAATGTTCACAGTGGTTATTCATATTTCAGATGACTCAGCTCCCGATCCATATGTTTTGCTCCAGGTTATTTTCCAGTGTTGCGTGTATTTAGATCCCTCTGTCATCCCATCAACTCTGAGTTGACCAGGTTTTGCAGTAGGGATGGTGTGTTCAGGGTGAGGTGCTTTTGTATAAAGTCCCAATAGTTACATTTTGGTCCCATTGGAGCAAGGTATGTTCGTCCACGTACATATATGACTTTAGTAAATTGAAAATAGCTTTTAGTGGCTTTATTTTAACAGTAAATTTGTTCTTTGTTGAACATAAACATTGGATTTGTGGAGTGCACAACTAATCGCCCTGCTGGATTGATACTGAGATTAAACTATTCATGGGTATCAGAGTAGAGGGCACTAAAGACATGTTCAAGACAAACTTTTCAGATTTTTTGCACAAAAAAAAAATTGTAAAAACATATTTTGTTTTTCTATTAATTAACAGTTTCTCGGTTTTTCTCTTCTTTGTGATGGTCGATCACACAAAATTTCAATTAAACAAAGTGAGCCTTTGTGGTTGTAACCCAACAAAAAGTGGAAAATTTTAGGAGCTGTGAATACATTTGCAAGGCACTGTATCTTTACAGTGCAATTTTTTCCTGTTACATTTTATTATATAGAACATATATGTCAAAGAAGTGCATGTGCTGCGTGTGGGTTTTCAGATCGATCACGGGAATTGAAGTGTGTGAGCAGACGGTCGTCCTGCAGCCGAATGAGAACTACCTGTTTTACATCAAAGCTGTGAATCAGGCTGGTGCCAGTGAGCAGAGTGAGGCTGCACTCATTTCCACTAAAGGTACAAAAACCTTTAAATCTCTGTATTTATTTGTGGCTGTTTAATTTCTATGTATTTTTGCTCACATCTGTCTTGTTTTTAGGGACCAGATTCCAGCTGCTAAAGTCCTCTGCTCACCCGTCTCTGAAGCTGTCAGAAGATCTCACCACACTGCAGTACTCCCATGAAGCTCACCACACCACAAACGAGGCGTATGCTTAACCCAGAAACAGCTGCTTTTCGTAGCCTGTAGGGAAATTTTTTTATGTAGCCACTGTTTGTTTGTTTCCAGGTGTCCGTCCATCCTGGGTGAGTTGCTGCCTTCACGAGGGATCTACTACTGGGAGACACTGGTGTCAGAAAGTCCAGCTTACAGGCTTGGAGTAACGTGCAGTGCGGATAATCTGAAGAGCTCACTAGGGGAAAACAGCTCCTCATGGTGCTTGCAGTGCAGTCCTGGACCATCAGGGTGCGCAAAGGAAAACCATTATTCATTATGAAGGAACTTCTTGTTATGATTTGAGTCTAAAGTCTTTACACTCCTCTTTCTGTCCAGCTGTAGGTATCAGTTACTCCACAGCGACGTTCAGTCCTCCGTTTCTGTCACTGAGAGCCCTGAGCGAGTGGGAACCCTCCTGGATCACCAGCTGGGACGTCTGTCTTTCTACAACGCCCACAGCGGCCAGTTGTTGGGTTCCTTCCTGCAGCGCTGCAGCCAGCCCTGCCGCCCTGCTCTGGCCCTGGATCAGCCAGGCAGCTTGCAGGTCTGCATGGTGCCGGAAATACCCGAGTTTACAAAGGACAGTTTGCTCTGACACTCGCCTCGCTCACTATAAGGTTTACGGAAAACACTGGACATTTATTGGTTTTATATGATCTCAGTTTGTAATGATTCAAAATGACCACTGCTGGAGAATACTGTTGGTAACCTGATCATAAATGTGCGTTTTTTCTAAAACGCCACGATCAGAACTGATTTCTTAGAAGCAAAATAAATTAAATGTGTTAGTATATCTTATAGCAGAAGTTATAAACCTCCCATTCGCACCCGACTGTGACCGCAATGTGACATAAAATCAGCCAGAACATGTCGCCCACTGTTTTAAATATGCTCCAAACTTCTGTGGTGAGAGAGTTATGGGTCAGTGTCATGGTGACTAACTGGGTTTGGATGCTGTATGGAGCTGTGGTGGTTTATCCATGAAGTGTGGCCCAGACACACCTAAACGTCTTGAGCAACTGAGTTTGGAAGGGTGAGGTTGTCACACCAGCCAAATGGTGATGACTCAGCTGCAAAAAATAAAGACAAAAAAGCAACAGAATGAGTCCAAACTGCTGAAGTGAACAATTCACACTCTGAAAAATAAAACACTAAACACCCTCCCTGTTCTCACTCTTCTTCCACAAAGAGATCAACATGTGCAATATGTGAAATTTGGAGGCACACACTTCCAAATTTTACTTACCGTTTGACCGAGTTCATGGGGATGAAGTTTATATTCAAAATGTGTTTCTCTTGCTCCTGAAGACAACTCCTGTCATGTTCAGTATTGACGAAGGATGAGGAAGAGGAAGAAAACATTATGACTGTAGTTCCCTCCTGACACACTATCACCAAAGTGATGGTGGAGGTGCAGAAACCTTCCATGTAAAACCATTGTGATTAAATTTACTGAAGCTGCCACAACTGTAGTCAAATGGTCTTGGACATTGGCGAGTCTCAGTGAGGGAGACCTAAGTTTCCAGATTATTTTGTTTTTTTCAAGAGACAATGGAAATGCTGTGGCAATTTTGTAATGACTCATCCATGTTTGAGTTTTGTACTGTTTTATGTTTTTCTACATGTTACATGATCTGGTGGGCATGTTGTTAAATCAAACATCGTTTGCATTTTGTGTATGTAGTTCAGGGCTTCTCTTCTCATAGTACGACTGTAAGTTTATACTTCCAAGCTGATAGTTGCACCTTTCAAACTGTTTCATACTGTGAAGTTTTTTTGTTGTGGTTCTTTGTTTGTTTTTTGTAAATAACCTTTTTAAACAGAAGTGGTCTCTCGTCAGCGTTATGTGTTACTGAAACTCTTATTTTTCTTATTTTGTAAAATAATTTCCTTTTCTGAAAAGTCTGAATATTTTCCATTGAAAAAAAAAAAGATAGTTTTGTTGGTTTAACATCATTTCACCTCTAGAGGGCCGCAGCAAGCCGTCTGCTGTAATGTTTTCCTGTACATTTTCCCTAGAAATCTCCTGCACAAAAAGAAATAATAAAACAAGACCTGACTTCACTCTAAACCAGTACGATGAAAAGGACTCACACATTTGTAGAAACACTTCTTCTTACTGATCTATTTCACTAATTCAAACTTCCTTGTTAAAAATAAAAAGGCCTTTTGAAGCTAACATCACCTACTGTTGTACTTTCCCAGAAGACACATTGTTCAGTTATTTTGCAGCCACTCACACCTTTTCTAAGGGGGGAGAGAAAATGGTACAGAGGAAGCCACACACATGCAGCCTATCAGGGACACTTATTGGCCTCGGCTTCAGGAGTTGGACTACTCTGCTGCTGCCTGCCTTCCTGTGAGAGGCTCAGAGATTTTTGTTGGTAGAGATCAAGTAAAAATTAATGTTTTGCAACAGGGAACAGTTTTAGTTCAATTTTCTAGTTTTTCCTAAGAAAATTATGAACACCTTGAAATTGAACAAGGTGTTCTTCTCAAGTGGGAGCAAAATGTAACTTTTTGCTCTTCATGCTACCGTCGTACATCATGTTGAACACTTCAACATCACGCTGTGAGGAAGAATGTTTTTCTTTAGCGGACTTGGGGAAAAAAGGTCAGAGTTGATGGATAGATAGTTTGAGCAAAATTCAGGACAATCCCGGTAAAAACCCCAATAAAAACACTGACATTTGTGATTGTAATGAATCCAAACATGAAAAATCTCTAGAGGTATTAATACTTTTGCGAGGCATTATAAAACTGACGCACCTCAGCAGGAGCCTCTTTTACAAGACCAACTTAGCCTGTATCTGATGTCAACAAAAGCGTAATTTTTCCACACCTGCAGCCAAAACCAGACTGAAGTTCTGTGTCTCTTCCAACATCCCAACAAGGGAACACATTCATCGGAAAGGTGGGTGTTGTTATGAGAAAGCACGAGGTGCCCAAAAACCTGTCTGTGTGACCTGAAGGAATCATTTTCACCGTTTACGGATAAAAGTTTGGAAATGCCACCGGAAGTCTGTTTGGTTTGCAAAAGAAAAAACAAAACAAAACACAGATGTTGTTTCTGTTTGGTACTTTTTGTATTTAAATAATGTAAAGGAATGTTATGAACAAAAGCAAGAAACATGGAAAATATCATTTATGAAGTGTGTATAAAAACTCACAGGAACATTTGGAAGAAGAAACCAGAAGTCATGAAGGCACACTGCAACCATCTGTTGACTGGCAGCAAAAATATTTCTAAGAGATGGCGCTGTAGAGGGAATGTAACACTGAATGTGAGGAAGTCTGGTCAGAAGATGGAAAAGATGGGGTTTGTTAACGCATGAAGAACTTCATAGTATTCAGTCCATAAACAAAAACAAGCAAAGCAGCTAATGAGACTTGGGTTTAAACAGAGGAAATAAACAGGCACAGCAAATCACGCAAAACATGGAAAAAAATAAATAAATGTGAAAATATAGCTGCATAGAAATGAAGGCAACAAACGCGGTGGTTTGATTGTTAAATGTCACAATAAGACACACATATGCACACACACAGAATTAGTCCCAAATGTTATGCGTGAGCAAATCGATTCAAAGTGCAAATCCTTAGTGTTTTTGACAAAGCTGATCAGCCCTAATAGGAGGAAATCGCAACAAAGCAATTATAATAATCTTTTTTAAAGCTATGCAAGCAACCCTCAACAAAAAAAAAAACCAAAGACTAAATACCTGCCATCTTGATTGCATGCAGACTTTAGATTTACTACTGCAAAAGAAATTACTGAACATTTTACAGCCAATGTGAAAAATCTAAATAAAACATCTTGTGCTCTTGATATATACCCTCCAATGTAAATAACGCTTTTTAAATGGACGGATATTAAATATTCTCAGGCTTTAACAAAAATCTGCACCACAACACAGACTGCAAGAGATCAACTCAAACAGGAAAAATGTAGAGGTTTATCCCTTTAAATAAAATCAGCAGAACGGTAAAAGAAAAGCAGTCTGCACCACTAATATTCCTCTCTGGACGTTTCGGTTCCTTTGGCGTCCCTTTCAATATTTCGCGTCTTCGTCGTCCAGCACCACTTGGTAGATTTCCACTCTTGACCACATGCACATGCACTTTTCCTTCGTTTCTGACGAACATCTTTAAAATCCATCATTGTTGTCATAAAAATAGTCTCTTAATTATACAGTCTTAATAACATGATTAATGAAATTCTTCCATTTCAGTCACAGTAGTCCTGTTTCATGAGCTTTTCCCCCCTTTTCGGCATGTTGGGTTTGGTTGAGGTCAGCACGGCGGTGCCTGGCGACTCGTGCAGCTGGATCAGAGCTGGAAGGTCAGGCGTTAGGCCGGGGTAGAGTTCTTTGAAGAAGACAGACTGGGTTTGGGTTCGGTTCTGTGAGGTTTGTGCTGTGGGCTGCTGCGAAGGTTGTCATCCATCTACAATTAAAACAAAAAAAGCAATTCAGCTCTTTCCGCAAATATATAATGAAGAAATTTACTAAGAGACAATTAAAAACCCCATTAAAACGATTGCCTTACTGATTCCAGGATCTCTAACAATGTACAAATGTTCCCAACAAATTAGGAAAACACAATTTCTGTATTCCTGCTTCACTGTTGCTCAACCATTAACTATGCCACACACTGCGGATGTCCTCTGTATATTCTATATCTATTTCAGCCTTACTGTGGACAGGAACACACCATCTTTTGTTTTAAACTGCGTGAAAAAATATGTAGATAAAGAGATTTTTTTCCTGAAGCAGATGGCATTTTGCACATTATTTTAACCTGGTGTAACATTCTGTATCAGAAATGTTCACAAGTCCATTTTTCTCATCGCATGCATGTCGTCTAATCAACGATCTAGTTATATACCAGTGTTCAGTTACAGAGTAAAAGAAATTTGGTAAATATGATGAAACAGAAGGAACAGATTCTTCTGAGCTGATAACAGACATGTGAACATCACAGGCTAAAACAGCAAACAAAAAAAGTCTTAGTCACTGGGTAAAGTCAAGTCTTGAGATTTTAAAGAGTAAATATTCCAGTGAGATCAGGTCAGTTTGGCTTGAAGAACATACTGTATCTCTGCAAGATAAGATGAATAGATGCTCATATTACCTAAATCTTTGCTTTGCCTAAATGTGTCTTTAAGCTAATAACAACAAGCCAAAAAACTTTTGCCACTCCCCTTAGCATCACTAAATATAACGATCTGGCCTTAAAAATTCACACTTTCCTTCTAGCTTCCTTCAGCCAGTCTACATGTACAATTTGGAGGTGTGGACGCTTCCCTCCAGCTCAGAGCTCTACCATTAAGATGCACAGTGGAAACAAATCTCTAGGGAAAGGGTTTTCGTCTGAGAATTATTTGGATTGTTCATTAGATTTGCTTGATGAGACCCTTTATGTTGCAGACAGGAAGGTATATCAGTTTAATCTGAGCGTTACTAGCCCTACTAGCTAATCCTCATTAAAATGATCTGAAGACAGAGCCACACAGGTTTGAACTGGTTAAACGTCGTGAATGAGAAATAATTTGCAGACTCCAACTTCAGCTTTATTTTTAATGTTGTGTTGCCGTCTTAATATCTAAATACACGACTGTGTTGGAGTCTGCTGAGAGCGTCCAATGAACAGAAGAAGAGAAATGGAAAGCAGAAGCACCTTTTCTATTAAGTTGGACTCTTTGTTTACAAGCTGTGTTAGTTTCTGCAGGTTGGCATCCATTGTTTCCTGAACAGGTGGAAGCAGACCTGGAAAGAGGTAGAAGGAGGATGATAACACAGAGAAGAAGAAACAAAAGGCAGCAAAATGAGAAAGGTTTGATGAATTAGAATAGAAAAGTAAAGCAGGTGCAAAGAAGCAAAGAGGTGATTGTGTTAGTTTTGCATCCTCGTTATTGATGTGATTTCATCAAGATTAAGTCCTACAGAATATTTCCACTGCATGCAGCAAACTTACGGGGTTTGTTCGGACTGAAGTGGGCTGCGAGGACATTGTCACAGAAACGAGTGAGGTTGTCCAGCTGTCTGAGGTGGCTCTGCAGAGGGCTGCTGGCCAGGTCTGCTTTGTGAAGCGGAGCCAAGAAACCAAATGCAAAGGCATCCAGACTGGTTGGGCTGTGTAAACGACATATCAACGTATGTAGAGATTAATAACTTACAGAAACGCTTAAAAAGATTTGCTAAAAGGTGATTTAACTCACGAGTTGTCAAAGAAATAATCTGCAGTTCCCAGTCTGTAGGAGAGGAGGTTCAGGCACTCTTTAGCATCACTGTAGATCTGATGTGAAGCAGAATAGAAGCATCACCCATGAAATCCCGACATCTGACTGGAAACCAGCCGGAGCCGATGGGAGTTTTGGGCGCATTTACCTTTCCCTCCACCTCAGAGATTCTGTGCAGCAGCCCCTCTCCTCTGGTTACCAGGATGCGAGAGAGGGCGACATTTGCAAGGCGACTCGGGATGAAAAAGTTTAGCGGGAACGGTGAGCGGGAAGCAAACCACGGCCGTGTCAGGTTGCTGTAGTTCTCTGCATCCACCCAGAATGTGTGGAGCTTTGGGAAACAAAAACATCGTCTTGAAATTTTCATAGCATTTTTTATTTGAAAATAAAAAAGGAGAGAGGCAACGCTGGTACCAGAGCTGGTCGCAGTTTCTCCTCAAGTAGAGCGATGTAGGCCATTGTGTCTGCTCCCTGTCTGGCTGTCAGCTCGTAGTCTGCATTAAACCTCTGCAAGAACAGAACAACATTAATGCATATTACTGCTCATTCTGTCAAATATGTGTGAAAAATCTTATTTTCTTCTTTTAGGTCTATTGGGTTTAACAGCACTGGTACAAAATCACCTTAAACTGTTTCTGGTTAGTAATGCAGCCAAGAGAGCTGCTGATGTCTATTCTTCAGATTGAAGGGGTCAAGTTGCAAGCACTGTGCTGCCAACTAGTGGTCAGAGTGCAAACAACAACTGGCTGTATATGCTGTAGTTAAATTTCAAAGCCATGTTTGGCAATAGAAGCAACAATGAAATAATCTAATTAGTACCCAAAAGTGGTAAATATGTTCAATTACCATTATGCCCAAGTAAACTAAGTAAAGCTGCTAATACTATCCTAATATTCTGTTATTGATCAAATAGAAATCATAAGATTATTCTGATTTTATGTAAGAAACAGTAGCTACACATTAGGGTGCACCAATTACTGTTTTCTGGCGGATCAACGATCTTCAAAATGTCTGACCTGCCAATACCAGTCAGACTCGCTAAATTGTCAATAATGGGATGACTATTGTTAGCCACGCATGTGCAAGCATGACTCGGTCAGTCATCCCTCTCTCACAGCAGACCAAAAGGGGGACAGTGGCTGATTTTCAGACCTATCAGAAGGTAGAATAGATCGTTTTTTCATGTATCGGTTGGCTGGTTTCTTGGTGCTCTCCTTCTTATATGTTTTTTTATATGTGGTGTGTAAACTGGCTCATTGTGTAGATCCTGAACAAGCCGACCCAGTCACCTGTTTCCTCAGGAAGTTCAGAATCTGTGTTGGTTCCTGAACAACGGTGTCTCCACAAACCAGCTCTGGGACGCTCGCTGTGGACAAAAGAGAAAAAATAATGAGCAGATTGAAGGTGATAATACAGATATAGAGATATAAAGCATCCTCACTAGAAACTAAACTTTGGATTCTGTGAATAAGATATGAATAAAGTCAATGTCTAAACAGTTTATCAATGTTTAAAATGCACAGACCACCTCAGGAGGGAAGAGCACTCTCCTGTTACTGTACTCTGACCACAGAGCTGCACAGGTCAGGTCAACAAGACGCTGCGGCCCACCTGTTAAGGTTTTCCATGTCCAGTCCACAGGAGAAACTGAGAGCTTCGCTCCTGAAAACTTTGCATAGGCCTGGAGGGAAAAAAGAAGAAAAAACTGGTAAGAAAAAGAGAAAATTGATGATTCAAATTTGTATCAAAAGGCTTTCTGCAGAAATGACAAATCCAGATAGAAAATATTGTCTAAGAACTGTTTTTAGGTCAATATTTTCAGCAGGATTCTCACAATTTTTCCATTTCAAAATTCCACATTTTTTCCAGACAGGACAAAACATTTACATGTTTGGCTATATTCATCTTTCATATGTTACACTATGAAAAAGGGCTATTTCACAGCTTTTCAGAACGGATAACATCTCCACTTGTCCAATCTGAACTGGATTATATTACAATACAGATCATTTAAAGCACAAACTGACGTCTTTGAGACTTTTAATGTTGTATGAAAAAATTTACAAAAAAAAAGTTTAATGGTTTAAATTATTTGTTTGGCATCTGAAACAGAAGCTAGGTTAAGAGCCAAAGGTCGAGGTTTTAAACGTTGACTTGAAAGGGGTTCGCTATCAGTAACAGTAAAACTTTTACAGCTGCTGCATTTTGTTTGATGAAAAAATGGTCGTCATGTCCCCTGAAAGATCCAGATTGGACATGAACTATAAGTGGCAAAATATGTAAAATAAATAAATACAAATGTTCTCAGATCAGTTCTTATTATAACATCTTCAAAACAGGGATTAATACCATAAAATATCTGATACGATGCATTTTATTACTACTGAATCACATAAAGATAAGCAATAATAAAAAAATACGATGTACACTAGGATCAAATATGCAACGTAATAAAAACTGTATCTGTGAAAATACTCTACACAGATTCGAAGAAATGTGCAACTGAGTATTTTTACTTAAACTAAAGAATAAGACTTAATCTAAAGCTGTTTCCAAATACACCTTTAGTTACATTTCATTGTAGGACACATATTTAATCTGTTTAAGTATAAAGAAGCAAATGCCCTTACAGATATAGGAGGGATTAAGAAAAGTGCATACATTTTAACTTCATATTTTAGTTGATGACATTTACAAAATATTTTTTGAGCAAAATGAATAAGAACTAAAATGAGAACAGATTATGTGAAAAAAATCAAAAATTTTAGTCAAAATATTTTTGACTAATATTAGGTAGAAATGTGCTGTTATCATTAACACTGTAGTTTAAACGACAGACTTTAAAATACTGTAAATGACTATATTATGACTATAAATAAGAAAAAGTGCTCCCTTGTGGCCAGAGTTGTTACTGCATGTGTTCAATGACACAACACGTCCTACAGAAGTCAAACGCCACTGCACACTTCCTGTAGGTTTAATAGCCGAATTATCGCCAGTGACTAGCTACCAAATAAGCTGACATGAAGTCAAAAGAAATAAAAATAAGAGTTTTATCAAGCTGACCTTGGAGGACAACATTTATTTAAATGAGGAGTGACTTCTGACAGGCATGAAGGACAAACCTCTGCAGGCAGCAGCTCTTTCTGTGCAGCTGGACAGGACATTTCATCTGTTCATCCCACAGAGCTTCCCACTGTTTCTAACAAAACTGCAGCAGCTACGTTAGCATCGAAGCTAACGAGAGGAACAACAGGAGACACTCTAACGAAAACCGAAAAAAGGCTGCCCGGCTTGTTAAAAGCTGCTGTGGACGAACAGACTGAGCTTGTTGAGATCTTACCAGAACTACCAGAGAGTCGGTGTGGACAGAGGGAAGCCCCCAGTCTCCTCCCCAGCATCTCAGCTCCATGGCAGCCGCCATATTTTTGATTCATACAGAGCTGAGGACGTCACGGCAGAGCTGTCACATCTCCGCGCGCCAGGCAAACAGATCAAAGAAACACGGAGATCATTAACAAACAAGACCTGAACTTGGTCAGGATAATGAGGTGAAAAATACGATCACTGTGTTAAGCAAAAAATGTCCAAAGTTAGAAAGGAAACATTTCTCTGCGTTTTTACACCACGTACAAAATAGTTTTCTTTTTAACTGTCCATTGAAAACATATAGAATTACTTAAATTAGATGATTAATATACACAAGTCTTAAAATTTGATCTTTTGTTTGAATTACAAAAACATCCACGTTATTAAAACAATATGTTTACTTACCATATCTAAATGGTATTTTGTAGGGAAAAACTAATATTTACAACTAAAAATCTAAAATGTTTACATTTGTTCACTTGTATGCAACCATTTGTGTATATTCGGTCCCTTACCTGAGTCAAAGCTTTGTCTTTCAGTCTTTCAGAATCGCCCAAGATTGAATGAATTGCTGTATGTTCTCTGTTGGATTCAGGTCTAGACTTTGACTGGGCCATCTAAACCCATGGTAAAATGTTCCATCACAGCTGTGGCTGAGTCGCTCTCCTCTACTGGAAGATGAACTATGGTCTCAAGTTGGTTCCAAACCTGGGATGCTGATTTATAACTTAATGTTGCTTTAAACATCTCCATAGCTTTATCCCTCATCTGGCTGCTGATCCTGGTCTTTATGATGCTGTTTGTTCAATAATATTCTCTAACAAACCTCTGAGTGTTCACAATTTTTATTGAGATTATATTTTAGGGTCTGGAAACCAAAGTGCACTACAGTTTTCAGAGTTTTATTTGGAAAAAGGAATTTTGAAAACCATGAACACTTTTTCTTCAACTTCAACATTATATTCTACATTGAATAGGTCTATATAAATCCCAACATAAATTCAGTAACATAATAAATCTTGAAAGCATTGAAGGGGTTTGGATACTTTGCAATGGACTTCGAGTTTTATCCCACATCTGATATAATGCTGAAGTTCGCCAGCCGTTTGGTCAGAGTCCAGAGAGCCAGACTCAGTCCGGATGTTCAATGGAAACGCTCTGAGGAATGGTAAATGTCTCTCTCTGACTTAGACAAAACAGCTGTTAAAATATACTTGAGGTCAGTAGAGAAAGCGTGAACCAGACATCTGTTGTTCCATATTTCCACTCAAGTCTTACCCTGTTTGTCCTGCTTTTCCTGCAAGCCTGCACTAGATTAGAGAAAAAAGGGCTGCAGTGGCGTGTAGAGAACATTACCTGGAATCATAAGGAGACTGAAAACATCTGCCTTAGATTTATACACATCAACAGGCTGTTTAAATATTACCCAAGGGGATCACATCCATTTCTGAGACAAAGTTTCACAATATCTGGGAAAAATGACAATTTCCAGAATATAATTTTTTTTCAGATGATTGGGTTTGTTTATAGAAGTTTTAAAATATTTCATTTTAAAACACAAAACTCAAGAAATTCTATGATTATCTTGCACTGACTATGCTCATTAGAACAGAAAATTCATCCATGCAATGGAAATAATCACTTCAGTGCCTTGTTTTGTATTCAGATGTTTGCAATTACTGTAATGGTGATGATATTCTGACCAAACTGTATGCATAAGATGGTACAGAGAAGCAACTCCCCCGCAATTATAACCAAACACCAGTACTCACTTACAGTGCCACCAGTGAGCAAGGACACTCCCCTTTACTTTAAAAGCTGTGTCTGTGGAAAAAAAAAACAACATCTTACCTCTGCTGTGTGAGATTTGTCTGTTCACCTTCATCAGTCGACAGGAGACTTATGAAATCTTTTCCCGAGGTGTGTGCTTGGTGACTGGAATGTGTTTTAAAGCAGCAGCTCTATGGCTGGTGCTGCAGCAGCTGCTGCTCACTGTCGCAGCTCAGGGTATTGGTAAGTACCGCTTCTGCTCTCAAGGAAAACATATTTACCAAAGATTTTGGAAGTCTGTAGCTATGAAACATTTTCCATTTCAGCATGAGAAAAAAAATATGAGTGCAGATGCAGTGGAAGATGAACTTAAAGCAAGTTTTTTCCCTGAACTTTAGAGTTTGATGTTGTGATCTAATGCCAAATCGACCTAAACAAGATAGTTTAGGGGAGTACATTACTGAGATCTAAGCTTTCCCAGAGTCTGTATTCAACTTTTTTCATTCAACTTTGTGTCACTTTATGTTATTCTTTGAATCCGTCATTTGTGTTTGTGCATGTAAGTGCAGAGCAAAGAGGTTTGGTCCAGTGGACAGAGTTTACTGGGGCTCTATAAAAGCACAGCAGGATGCTAACATGGAAGTTCATTTGCACACACAAACATGCATATATGCACGCATATCACAAAGGGTTCTGTCACACTTAGTAAAGATCTGCAACACAGTGACTCAGGAGTAGTAACTGGACTACACCAGATCACAGAACCACTTAAAGTCTGCCAGATGGAGCATTTTACTTTCATCTGCTCCCTACTGAAAACATTAATGTGATTTATTGAGATTTCACTTTATGAAGCGGTGCATACTTATAAATTGTTTTCATTTTAAATTCTCTTGTACATAGACATCTGAAAAGCTTGGTATAAATCTGAAAACCTCTCTGAAGCTGAAGTGGAGATTAAAAACCCCACACATGTATCCAAAGCTGAATTATGCACCACAGTAGTTTGTGTTTACAACATGCAATCCCACTAAATTACACAGAAAAAGGATTAATAAGCTCTTTGGTCCCTCTAACTTACTGCTTTGCTGTTTTTTATGCACAACCCACTCCTCTAACAGCTCTCTCCTGTGTTAGTCTACGACCTGCTGGTGTCTCCAGACTGCCTGCCAGACTTGCTCCAAGGAAGCCTGAAGAACAAAGGCAGGGATGAGGCGTTCCTCCTCTCCTCCTTCAGGCTCCAAAACAGGGCCCCCACCTCTCTGTTCAGTGTGCTCAACCCCAAAGACAACAACAAGTACCTGGAGCTCAGTGTGCAAGCCAAACTGAGCAAAGGTGGGTTTGTTCTGCCAACACTTCATTGTTCTGAGTCCAATCTGGTTTTAATGTTTCTGTTTATCTCTCCGTCTCCAGTGACGCTTCGTTACCAGAAGACCGATGGCAGGTTTGGGACCACCAGTTTCAACCACGGCTCCCTGGCAGATGGACGGGAGCACCACGTCATGATGCACGCCAGCGGCCTCCAGCGCGGCCCGCCTCGCCTCAACATCTACGTCGACTGCAGGCTCGCTCATACTGTGAATGACCTGCCAGCCGCGTTCGGGTCACTCCCACCTGGGCCCAACAAGGTGGCACTGAGGACCCTGCAGTCAAGTGGACAGGTGAATAAGAAATCTGTGGTGAGAATATGGCTCTGGCTGTTCTTCAGGCTTTTATGCGCTCTGTTTTATTTCTCTATTAGGATAATCTGACAGACTTGAAGCTGGTTATTGAGGACACCATCGACAACGTGGCCACCCTGCAGGACTGCAGCATGGAACCTACGGAGTCTCTGCACCTGCTGGGTGTGTTGACATGTTGTCCCAAACTGGTTGTATCTGAGAGTTTTTATGCTGATTTATAACTTTGCTCAGGCTTCCAGGGAGGCAGGGTGGTGCAGGGTCAGACCACCATGCAGGAGCTGAAGAGCATGCTGTCTGAGATGAGGGAGCTGCTCCACAAGCAGGTTACGTGTCCACTGTCTGCATTCGTCAGTCTGGTTCTGATTCATGGAAAGGGAGAAAACTCTCAGAGTTGCTCTGAAATAAAGTAAAATGGATCACAATGGAGAGTAGTTCTGAGGGAATCAGCTGAAGGTTAGAAGTATTCTGGTTTCCCAGGATTTTTTTTTCAATTTCGTTACTATGGAGATCCAAATATGCTGCGATTCAATAAAGAAAAATATATTTAAACAATAGTTTATTAAATGTATAAATACATTGATTTAAATAACAATTGTATTTATAAAAATCATGTATAATTATTACACTGCTTAATCTTATGTTTCTAAGCTGTAGATTCATTAAGATATTAATTATCTTTTTTCAGACTCAATAAGCTAATACAGTATAATCAAGTAGATGTTAGGGGCCGTGTAAAGAGCCAAACTAAAAGATAGTCACAGTTTTATCTCTGCATTATTTATTGTTTTTAACTTAAATAAAAACAAAATTGAGTGTAAATGATTTCACAAGATAATTAATCATATTTTAATTTCTTTATTGAGATATTTTGGACCGTTTTTTGTTTCTGTCTATTTATTACATGTTAATAAGTAAACAAAGCTTAGTTAACCTAGTAGTATCCTCCTCAATGTAACCCTGGTAAAATAATCCCATCCTTTGTTGCAGTAACATAATCTGACAGAGAAAAATTTTAAACATAAGATTTTTTTTTTCAATAATAACCACTGGCAACAAACTCATTGGAACACAAAACAATCCTGTGTTACACAATGAACTGAAGGACTTTTTAAAATAATGTATTCATTTTTTAGAAATTGAACGGTGTCAACAAATTATTAATTTGTTTTCCTCTATTTCCTGTTTCCCTGGTGGCCAATATTTATCACCCACACTTCAAAATCAGAAAGACAAGAGCGCATGCCATTCTTCCATCTTTCCATCCAAATATTAAAAAAGAGAAAACCAATTAGAACTAAAACAAACAAGACCTCATCCAAGACCATCCAAAGCACAGTGATGATGGTAAGAAATATTCAAAGAACTCTGTTAACAAAAATAAAAAAAAATGATTCAAGTATTGGTTGTTGAGGCAATAAACGTGTTAGGTCCAATAAATGTGGAGGATGCTTGATTACTAAAAAACCTCCCAATACTTGATTAATGAGCAGCAGTGAAGTATAGAGATTTTCCCAGAGTTCATTTCATGTAAAAACCCACCATTGATGAAAGGTTAGAATATCAGACAGTGAGGCAGAAACATTCTGCTGTTTTTAGGTGGAATATCTGATGTTTAAGATATCGTCATTCAAAGTTTCCATTATAGCTGAAAGATAATATTCTAACAGTGTTCATGATGCTCTGATGTAGATTAAGGAAACAAACTTTCTGAGGAACACCATTGCTGAGTGTCTGGCTTGTGGTAAGCAGTAAAAAAGGTCTTCCTACTTGTATGCAGTGTTTAAACTCTGTTGAAACAAGAGACATTTACTTTTTTCTGTTTTCATCCACGCACCCACAGGACTCGGAGGCAGTCCCACCAACCCTGTCCCAGGTCCGAGTCCTGAGCAGGTGGTCTTTCCTTCCCATCTGACTGGGTGTCCACCAGGGACCTGTTTCAGACAGAACATGTGCATTTCCTCAGAGTCAGGGGGCTTCCAGTGTGCCCCCTGTCCTGATGGTTACACAGGAGATGGGGTTCATTGTGACGACGTAGATGAGGTATGGATTATGCTTTTTAATTAGCGCTGCAGCACCTGGCAGTGCTCAGCTATTCATAATCTTTCTTCTCTGTTTTTGAGTTTTAGTGCAGCTTTAATCCATGTTTCCCTGGCGTTCGCTGTGTGAACACCGCTCCTGGTTTTCGCTGTGAGAAATGCCCTGTGGGATACATGGGACCAGAGATCAATGGCGTCGGAGTGTCTTATGCCAAATCACACAAACAGGTCTAACTCAGCCCTCCCTGCTGTATATTGTAGATCTTTTAATTCACAAAAATACCCTTCCTAGTGTTTGTTTTTGATGTTTCCTCCTCTCCCAGGTGTGTGAAGACTTAGACGAGTGTCTGGGCCCACCTGACAACGGAGGCTGCACCCCCAACTCCCTCTGCTACAACACTATTGTAAGACCACTTTATGTACAGTGTGCCATTTTAATAGATGAGGACAGTTGTCTCTGACTGTGTCGTCCTCCTCAGGGCTCCTTCCGATGTGGAGAGTGTAGGGCTGGTTTCACTGGTGACCAGTTGACAGGCTGTCATGGCACCAGACTGTGCCCCAATGGTCAGCCGAACCCTTGTGACGTCAATGGGGAGTGCATTGTGGAGAGAGATGGAAGCATTAGTTGTGTGGTATGTTTTCCCAACAGGCAAAGATGTAAGAATATGTTTGTCACTGTAATATGTTATGATAAACATTTTTGTTGTTGAAATCTTAGTGCGGTATTGGTTGGGCTGGTAATGGTTACGAATGTGGGAAGGACACAGATATTGATGCATATCCAGACAATAGTCTTGTGTGCAGAGACAACAACTGTAACCAGGTACTCCATTCCTACATCCTCCTCCCATACTCACGTTTAACCCAAGCTTGCATCAGAAACTATTTTTTGTGTGTTTTCCAGGACAACTGTGTGTTTGTGCCCAACTCTGGCCAAGAGGATGCCGACAGGGATGGTTATGGTGACTCCTGTGATGATGATGCAGATGATGATGGCATCATTAACGTAGATGTAGGTGACTTAGCTCATCATATGTACAGTAGATTCAGTACCTTTCAGAATGACATTTACACCTTGAATTTTAATATTTTGTGAGTTTACAACAATAAATTAGAGTGTGGCTTTCCCATTTTTCCTGAAGCAAAGCATTCATACAGCATGATGCTCTCACCACCGTGTTTCACTAAGGGCATGGCATGTTTTGGGTGATTTGTTTTTAGCTTCACTTCAGAAATATTCATGTTATGGTAATAGAGCTCTCTAAATGTAGAAGTGGAAGTGGACTTTCCCTGTCTTTAGTTCCTAAATTAGATATAATAAAGTGAGAAAGTTACAATGAAGGCAGTAATCTGATAAAACCATTTCCACTTAAGTGTTTTCATGTATAGTTTTTTTGTCCTATCTTTGTCACAATGTTAAAAGGTTCAAAAAGTATGAGGTATCTTTGCATGGAGCTGTGTGTAACGTGTTGAAAAAAAAACTGAATCTGTCTGTCCCAGGATAACTGCTGGCTGGTCCCAAATGTCGACCAGAAGAATAGTGATAAAGACATCCATGGCGACGCCTGCGATAACTGCAAAATAATCCAAAATCCCTCACAGAGGGACACGGACAAGGACGGACTGGGAGACGAATGTGATGACGACATGGACGGAGACGGTAAGAGTGTGAATAATTAGTTTTATAGCTGTTAATCGGATCGGACTGTAAGTTTTTAGTTTACACGTAATCGGATTAAGGGAAGTGTCCTTTCCCTGGTTTTATTGCCTAAATTAGTTAAAAAGAAAAGCGGAACTGAGAGTGAAAGCAGTCATCTGATAAAAGCATTACTGGTCGGAGAGGATTTTCCAGAGTGCAGTCTGTCTGGACACAAGAACCTTCCTGTGAGGAGGATACAGACGGGAACATTTGTTATTGCCTTTCTGTGAAAACCATCCCCCTGCTTCTTCAGTGTCTGTTTCAGTCAACATCTTCTACCTGTTAGATCTCTGGGTTTCAGTATATACTAATACAGAGCAGTGTTAGATAAAAAAAAGAAACTTCAACTGCTCTACTAAATGTTTTTCCCGGAAACTTTTCCCCCATACCTTAGTTAATCGGCGTTTCGTGGGAACTCTGATTAACTCTGGTGGAAAATTCTTGCCTTTTGCGTTTACCCGTTGTTCGGTGTTGGGCTTGGCGGGTCTCCCTCATCTTGATCATTTGGTAATGCTTTCAACTCTGTGGTCAGATTGCTGAGAACCAGCTCATGTCTGTCTCGTCATTTAGATATTTTTTTCCGTGGCGAGCCATTGCCAGGAGCTGAAGACCACTGGAAACTATTTCACCATCAATTTGAAACAAACGCTGCCATCTGGTGATGCATTCTGACTGCCCTGTAGGCTACATCCAACCAGTCGCTGTGCTTTTAATCTTGTTTCCAGGCTTGAAAAATGTTCTTGACAACTGCCAGCGAGTCTCGAACCCAGATCAGGCAGACAGAGACAATGACGGAGTAGGGGACGCGTGTGACAGCTGTCCTGATGTGGCCAACCCTAATCAGGTAACAATAAAACACAACTAGAGAGATTTCTCTTCCATGTCACCATCATCCAACTGAGTTTGTGCCACTCACCTGCAGTCGGACTCAGACGATGACCTAGTAGGAGATACCTGTGATGATAACATAGACAGGTACACCCCTGCGTTACTGGCTGATTGTCTTGAAAGTGTTTTTTTGTTTTTTTTTTAACTGTTTTTATTTATTTATTTATTTATTTTTTCTTGTCATTGCCAGTGACGGTGACGGTCACCAGAACACGAAGGACAACTGTCCCACTGTCATCAACTCGTCTCAGCTGGACACGGACAAGGATGGAATGGTTTCATCTAATTCTTTATATTTAATTAACACCTGGTTATAATCACTGATTCATATCACTAATGTAGAGAGAACCAATCTGTAGTTTCTTTCTTGCAGGGAGATGAATGTGACGACGATGATGATAATGATGGGATACCAGATAATGAAGATAATTGCAGATTGGTTCCCAACTCAGATCAAAAGGACTCAGACAGTTTGTGTTCATTTTTTTATTATTATTTTGTACAGTCTAGGGGAGAAGTTTGCATACACTCATCATCTGAAAAATAATGCTTGATCCATGAAATGATTGCTTATCATGCAAAAATTAGGTTTGAATATGATGGACTTTTAATCCATTTAGAATCAACATCCTCAGTTACATTTGGACGAATGTCCCTCAGCAAGTTGCAGAAAAACTTCGTGTGTTTTGTGGCTATAAGAAAAGTATTTAGAGCTTAGTTAAATGAGGTTTATTCTTGTTCTGTATGCCATAACATTTCGACATAAAACTTGCTTCACTATAGACAGTTTTACAACATATATGTTGTAAAACCATTCCACTTCAATACAAGAATACCTCAAATGAATCATTAAAAGGCCTAAAGTTAATTTAACATTCATACCCATGATGAGTGATTTGTAAATTTCTGAGTGTAACTGTTCAGTTTTAGCATATATATGACAACCAAACTCTACTGATGTATTTTAGTGGACAAAGTTGGAGATGCATGTGAGGGCGATTTTGACAAGGACAACGTGATTGACATCATCGACCACTGCCCTGAGAACGCTGAGGTCACGCTGACCGACTTCAGAGCCTACCAGACCGTGGTGCTGGACCCAGAGGGAGACTCACAGATAGATCCCAACTGGGTGGTACTCAACCAGGTCAGCAACAAGGCTCATCTTACCTTTCTTACCTCAGACTTTTAAGCCCATTTGCAGTGGATTTTCCTCCAGAATGTCTTTCCTCATCAAATCTCTTTCAAATTATTTTGTTCAATCTTCCAGGGTATGGAGATAGTCCAGACCATGAACTCTGATCCTGGCCTTGCTGTTGGTAAAAACTTGAGTAGCTTTGTTTTGTCGTGTCCAGTTTTACAATAACTTCAGCTATTTCCCATCTCCCTCCATGGATTCTCTGATCCAAGCTGTTGTTTGTCTCCTATGTGCATCTCCAGGCTATAAAGCCTTCAGTGGAGTTGACTTCGAGGGAACCTTCCACGTGAACACAGTGACGGACGATGATTATGCTGGTTTCATTTTTGGCTACCAGGACTCGTCCTCCTTCTACGTGGTGATGTGGAAACAGACAGAGCAGACCTACTGGCAGGCCGCGCCCTTCAGAGCTGTCGCTGAGCCAGGAATACAACTGAAGGTTTGTATGACGTCTGTTTCCATCGGTTTGACGGAGTCCTCCTTGATCCTACATGGCTCTTCTTCAACAGGTGGTGAAGTCTAAGACAGGTCCTGGTGAGTACATGAGGAACTCCCTGTGGCACACAGGAAACACGACGGACCAGGTGCGTCTTCTGTGGAAGGACCCCAGGAATGTCGGTTGGAAGGACAAGGTTTCCTACCGCTGGTTCCTCCAGCACAGACCGCAGGTCGGATACATCAGGTACAAGCAGACATGCTCCATCAAACATACTTTAAACACAGCTTTAATGGAAGGCTAACCTGCTGTCATTGTTGATGTGAAATTCATATTCATTTTGGGGTTTTCCATCAAAATCTGTATGCACAATCATATGTTTTGCCACTCTTATTTTGGTTCAATGCCTTATAGCATAATGCATCTCAGCCTTATGGATTTTGTTGCTATGAACAAATATCTGGCAAAACTCTAAAGGTACATCTGGCCATTGTTAAGTCCATATTTTCTGAGGTTCAGGTCAATCCTGAAGCTTTGAATATTTTTGATATTTTGGGATGATTGTTCTGTTAGAAAACCCAAATGTGTTCAAGTTTCCACCACCTGACCCAAACTGTTACTCTTTTAGGAAAGTAATTTCGATTGTAAACCCAAATGGTAAATCGGTAGCAAATTACAAACAGTGTCTCATGAAATTCAATACAGCGTCACCTGGGAGAGTCACTTTCTATTAACATCAAGGAGATTATTCTTGCCAAATGTGGAATCAACGACAAAGAGTGTCTGCATAATGTGAAATGTGATGTGAATGAAATAAAACATTTTCTAATATCCAGTCAGATTTAGTTTACACGCTTGTTCATTGCTACAAGAGATTGAAGTTAGAGTTCGACTTACGTTTTAGGGGGTTCATGCATTACTGTAATTTGAACCTTTGTGTAAAATTTAACCAAGAGATAATTCATAATAAATTATAATTACGCGGAAAATCTTTGTGTTTAAAGATAGAATTGTTTCTTTTGCATCGTTTAAAAAAAATTAACATATAATCCCAATATTGAGTGATTTTATATTTCTGACCAGAAGTGGCTTGTTTTTGTTGATTTTTTGTTTTACTCAGAGCTCGTTTCTATGAGGGGTCCAAACTGGTGGCGGACACCGGGGTGATCATTGACACCAGTATGAGAGGTGGGCGACTGGGTGTGTTCTGTTTCTCTCAGGAAAACATTATCTGGTCCAATCTGAAGTACCGCTGTAACGGTGAGTGGCTGGTAACTGAAAATGCTCTAGTAAATGGAAATGAAAGCTCTGATTATAGAAGTGAGATTTTCTTTTTCTCTTTTTCCTCCTTCAGACAACATTCCTGATGACTATCAAGAGATAGAAGGGGCAGAACACTGAAGGGGGATTTTACCACAAAGAAAGACGCTGAGATGTGTTGCTGTAGTAGGTCATAGGTCAGAGGAAAACAAAAGTGTTGGAAGAAGAAGAAACCATTTCAGTGACGGCATTTAGAGGAGCTGAACTTTGTGTTTTATATCCTTTAATTCAATAAGTAAATCAGCAGTTTTTCCTCGTGTTTATGCAATATATCTTCAGTTTCATTAGTCCTGCTCAAACATAAGTTTTCAATGAATATTTCTTAAATATAATAAAAGCTGTCGTGTGTAAAAATGTTTTGTTTTTTTGCATATTTGTTAAAACTGTCACCGTGTTGTGACAGTATAAAATAAGGAAGCTCAATTTTTTTTCAGATTATCTGTCTTATATTGTCACGACAAAGTGAGAGTTTTAACAAATACGTAACAGGGTTTTTTTTTTTATTAAATAAAAGTTACATACGGCAGCTTTTAGTAAAATAAATCTGGAAAACTACACACTATTAAGTATCTTTTAATCTCTGGAATGATGACAACTAGGTGAAATGCTTGCTTGATCTCCAAATTACAGTTTTAGGTTACATTATGTATGTACACTCACTCGTATTCAATTAAATGTCTCTAAGCAAGCTTCTGGCATAATTTAGATGGACACTGACGTCTCTTATCAGAACTGGTAGCAAGTGGAAGAAATTTTTGCATCTACGAGTTTAAAGTTTCTCTCCTGACTTGAATTAAAAAGTGAAGAAAAGCAAGTGCAGGTTATAATTTGTTGTATATTCTCCTGACCTATGGACCAGATATGCAGCTTGTCCTCTAGAGTTGTGCCCTGTTCCCTTGTGACCCTGTTTTTAACAATATTTAATTCTGACCTTGTGTGACCGAGATAAAATCCACGATAAATTCAAATTTATTGAAGTTGTTGTATAATGAATAAAGGCCCCGAATTACTGTATGTCTCATCTGAACTTTTCTACTGATCAGTACACATAAAACAACGTCTGATGGCATGTTATGCATGTTTTATTGAAATAACATGAGCATCATGTCACCTACAACTTTGTATTTCAAACATTTTGGTCAAATTACTGTCAGTCATAAACCTTCGTTTACAGTGGTTTTTAATGTCTTACTTTATTGGGGTTTTTTCCCTGTTTGAAAGCACCATTAAATTTCTACATTCACATTAATCACTGAAATGCAGAAACAAATGAATATCAGAAGAGTTTACAATGAAGAATACTTTCAAACTAAAATGTCAGCTCTGTTGCTATGTATAATTCTGTCTCCTTCGAAACATGTTAAGAGAGCGATCAGACAAAGAAATGTTTGAAGGAACTGTTCAGCACAAGCAAACCGCTTTGCAGTGTGATGTCATTTTTTTTCTATAATACAATTTAACTCGACTGTAAATTCAACATCCAGTGTTGAATAAATCACTTTTGACATCAGGTGCGCTGCTTTTACATAGACATCAGGATGACGAAGCTTAAAAAGTTTAACTGTGATTACATGAGTGAGCAAATACATAATGTTCAGAGTTGTATCTTTTTCTGCAACAGACCAAACAATGTGAGCAGTTCTGCTGGCTACCTTTGGCAAATGCAATGTTGATTCAGTGGAGCTCTTCCAGAGAGGTGGCACTTTACAGATATAAAACCTCCTGCCATGCATGACTGGAAACACACAGGTGAGATGGATTTTCTCTAAGAAAGGTTTCGGCTCAAAGGGAGCACTGGCGATAGTAAAACTTTACCCTTGTGATCTTAGTGGAAACTTCACAACAGTGGGTGTCTAATATCAACAACTTGTTCTATTGCATAGAAAAACTACAAAACACAATATATAACAAATCACAACACATAGAGCTTAAACATAAGCCTGAGGAATGAGTTTTTAAACATTGTTAAGAAGCCAAACCTGATCAATTCACACCATAGTTCTTTCATTCAAGATTAAATAAATACATCTTCTGTAACATCTCTCCAACTAAATGTATCCCACAACATATAAACCTTTGCTACAACTTCTTGATGGTTTGATTTCGCAGAACTGAAGAATCAGGCGGAGATTAAAAAAAGGAAAACACAATAAAATAAAAACAAAGTCTGATAATGCAACAAAAATCCACTTCAGAGAATCTACAAAGGCTCAATGGTTTTCAATGTAACTCAACTCCAGGTATTATTTTTGTAACTCCAGACCTGTAGGAAATACAAAGACAGTCAGTGGTATTAAAAGAGTTAAAAATGACCATTATTGTATAATCCAGCTTAAGATTGTAAAACAAAGACTGTAACATATAAAACAAAAGGGTGACAGATAATCCTCCTCTCTGAATGTTGGGAGTAGAGTAGGGCTGTGTTTTAAGGGCAGGCGGGGGGTTTGCGGTGGTCCCTTAGCCTCATCCATCAGAGAAGCTCTGGCTGAGAGAAGAAGGTGACCTAAGCCTCGAAGCGCTTCGGACACATCATGGGAGCGAGGAGCGTCATCATGTAGATGAAGAGGCAGACCCAGCAGGACACCACCTTGAGCCAGAACACCGACCAGCTGCCGTCCAGCAGCTTCTCGATCTTATGGTCATCATAACTGGGAAAGGCAGAGGAACAGGAAAACCATCGGAACTGAACTTCAGATTTCAACCAGAGTAAAACCTGAGACAATAAAATATGAAGTATCAGATCAGAGGCAGCGGGTACAGTCCCCAAAGAAAACACGCACAAAACAGGGAAAAAGCCTAAAGACACACATACAGAGAAACAAAAATTAAAAACAAAAAGCTCATTACTTACTGAAACCAGTTGGTGATAGACATCATGACATAAAGAGAGCCCAGGAAGAAGACAAAATGGAAGAAAGGATAGCAGTAGATGGTTTTTTCTTGCTCGTCGTACACCACGCTCTGTCCCGAGGTGGTCTTCTCCTCTTCATAATCCTCTGAAAAGGACAAAACAACAATCATGCATGAAAGGTGAGGATCAGCAGCGCATGTAAAGTTTAAAACGCCTGAATCCTTAATGAGAACACTTGGTGTTTCTAAGTGCATGTGTACTTCCAGCAGGTGGCAGTGTGATCCAACACATGCTTCTCCCTCACCCAGATCCCGCTTTACTTTGTAACAATAACCTCCTAGTAACAGTGACATCATCTGTTTTTGCTGACCAATGCTTTCTCACCATCCTCAATCTAGCTGCAAAGTAGCAGCTAGATTGAGTGTGTGGACTCTGACTGTGAAGGACAAATTATTAGACTTTCCTCACCCGTGTCGTCTCCGAAGCAGAAGCAGCAGCGAGCTCTCTGTGGAGGAAAGAAAACGTTACTGCTGAGCTGGGACCAGATACGTGGGACAAAAACAGACGCCTCACATATAATTGGCCACATCTGTCTGAAGCGAGTTGACGGGGGGTTTTCTGTTGCTGTGTTTTTTTTACGAGCCTGTATTTTAATTTAGCTTCACACACCCTGTGAAGTCTGAATATTTGTGTGTTTACCTCAGTTTCTGGCTCACTGTTCCTATAGACCTGGAGCGCTGCAGAGCTGCGCTTAGTGGTCGATGTTAAACTGAAGAAGGAGAGAAAAAGGAACAAAAATAGAGAGAAAGGTTATAATTCCATCACCCTGTTTTTTTTTTTCCTGATAATTTGCCGTTTTAGCAGCCTGCGCGACCACAAGAGACAGGATGCCTCCAGTTGATGGGAAACACATGTGAACAAAGACATAGAGCCACAGTTTGTGTCTCCCCCAGCTTTTTGCTCAAATACAGCCAACTGGATGGAGCTTTCCAGAGCCAGCCAATACAAACTGAGCTGCCTGTGTCGTTATCGTTTCTCTCATCATCCTGAGTGCTCCTGGGGTTCAGTTGGGTTTCTTTTGATAATCACACTGTATGAATTCAGTGAAGGCTCAGTTAAAAACGTATCTGCTTTACAGATGCTTTGTCCGTTCGGTTTGTTAGGAAAATTTAAAGAAAAGTATTTCAACCAATTCTTGTTCTTCAACTGATCCTCAATCATTGTTTTGCCGTGTGCACTAGTAAAAACAATGTGTCTGAAAAATCAGCAAAAAGAAACAGAGTTAGGAAGCAAAACTTAACTAGAAACCTGCAAAGCAGTTTGTTCTTCCTGTTTGTCAGAAAAATGAGACTAAAGGCTGAGACGGGCCAGAGGTTTCCAGGAAAATACATGCATACAGTCTAACTGTGTCATTTTGTGTTTTCCCTAGAAACAGACACTGAAACTACTGCAGTTATTTATTTAGCTGCCTCAGTTTATGATCTCATGTCAACATTAAGCTAAGGAATTAGGAAGCAGTTTACATGGATCAGTGCCCCAACAAAGAAAATACACATCGTTTGACTGTGTTCACTTTTTTAAAGGGATTAACCTTAAAGTAAGATCACTAAAAGTGTTTTATACCAGCTAAAGACGGGTGATTCTGTTAAAGCTCAGTGAAAGCAGACTACTTCTCAAAGCTCTGTTTGTTTTGGTGGAAATACTCAGGTTTCCTCATTTACTTTCCATTTTTAGACAATTTAACCTGCCAAATACAGATCATAATTTCAGAAAGATTATCACCTTTCTGAAAATTTGTGAATGACAATCAGAATGTATACCACATCTGACTGAATCTTTGTATGCATTTTTTCTGTCTGATCTTCAAAAACTATCTTTTGTATTTTATTAAAGTTTGGTTTATTTATAGCTGCTAACTTGTCTTTAATCTGTCACATCACAAACCTGGAGGAAGACATGTGCTCATCTTTAATGGAGGCTACAGCTCAGAATATGTTTACAACTGCTTCAGTTTGTGACCGATAATATGCAATATGTTTGCTTCCTACCAGGAGTAAATGATGCAGGCAAACAGGATCACTGCTCCCAAAATGGTGACGATCTGCTTGTCGCTTTCTGACCCGGAGTTGAAGGGAAATACGCAGACAGTTTTGTTCACGCCATCGACTTCAATCACTACCAGAGGAAAACATGTGAAAACTAAAACATATCTACAACCAATGAAGAATTCAAATGTAGAGTACAACATTTACATTTTATGACTTATATTATCATATTTATAAACATAAAACCGTGTCAATACAATACTAGCTTAAGCTAATTATCAAATGCTAACCTAACTTGTGAATCAATTAACCTAAGTTAGTATTAATTACAGATTGTTAGTATTAATTACAGATTGTTGCAGATTGGTACAGATTTGTTTGCTCTTACCTTCTTTTGGTTTGCTGGAGAAAGCGGAAAAGGTGAGGTACATGACGTACACGCTGATGACGCCGGGCTGCAGAAGCCCTGATCTGGGTTGCACTGCAGAAGTAAAAGCAAACATAGACATTTTAATACAAATATTCAAACAGGCCTTTACAAAAGTATCCACACCCCACATTTTGTCATGTCCTAATCCTAATAAAAAAACATCAGTGTGTTTTATTAAGATTTTAAGTCTTTGACAAACACTAAGTAGTGCATAACTGAGTTCCTTTAAATCAAGGCTAAAATCCCACCTGTTTAGAGTTGCCTTGATTAAAAATAACTGCAGCATTGATTAATATATTTTGATGATGGCATTTACAAAATGTAATGTTCGATGCTTGTTTTATGATTGGTTATTGCTGTTTTAACCTTGTTGCTGAAATGTGCTACACAAATAAACTTAACTTGACTTAATTGCAAGTTGTGTTTGCCACCTTTAACTTGGGTACGTCTAAATAAAATCCAACACAATGTTCAGACGTCACATAATTCATAAATGGTCCAACTACGTATCTCTAAATCTCAGTGTAAATCTAGCTGAACTGTGAAGTCTCAGAGGTTTGTCAGAGAAGATTAGTGAACAAACAACACTAAGAAGACCAAAGATCACAGCAGAAAAGTCAGAGAAAAAGCTATGGAGAAGTTTAAAGCAGAGTTATGTTAAAAAAATAATTTACCCAATATCTCAAAGCTTTGTTCAATTCATCATCAGAGTACCGCACAAGCTCAAACCTTTGAAGACATAGCATCAACCCAGGCAAGGAGCTTGTTTATCAGAGAAGCAGCCAAGAAGCCCCTGGTGACTCTGGAGGAGCTGCGGAGATGCACAGCTTAGATGTCAACAGAACAACTGTTAGTTGTACACTCCCCAAGTCTGGCCTTTAAATCCAAATTTTGCACCACAAACAAGCAAATGCAAGCTGATATGGCAATAAAATTTTTAAAAAAAATCATTGAATCCTTGAAGAAGTGAACAGAACGAAGCCAGAAGGAAGCCAGAAGGAGTCCTGTTAAGCAAAAGCCACATAGAAAACATCAAAGGAGCTCTGGACAGAAAAGACCAACAGTCTAACTTTCTGGATCCACACTGTGCAACCTAGTGCAAGGCCAGACCTGAATCCAACTTTCATAGAACCTTTTCATCCAATCTGACTATTTCACCCAACAATTATAGTTTCTATATGTGCAAAGCAAGAGACAAAACATTTCATCTGTCACTGCAGCAAGTTCAAGAAATCGGAATATTTTAGCTACATTGTTTTTAGATATTTGGTTAATTTCTATGGTGAACTACATTACAACAAAAAACACTATTATAAATAATAAAGACTGAATTGTATTGAAGTTTCTTACATTTCTGTATGTAGGGGGAGATGGCAAGCAGGGACACAATCAAGCAGAGGCTGCCATTGATGCCCAGAAAGATCTTGTTCAGAAAGCAGGCCTCAGGATGGGTGTAGTACACGCCCATGAAGACCACCGCTCCCACTGCGATGCTGAACAGAATCAGGGTCACCAACACCAGCGCCGCGTACCACAGACGGTTATACTCCACACCTGAACTCCTGCAGGCGGAAACAGAAAGGGCGTCGGGGGGAGAAAAAGCAAAAAGCGGAACAGAAAAAACAACAGAATATTAACAAGGAAATACAAACTGAATGGAAATAATTTAACAGGGCAAAAAAACAGGAGTGAAAATATACAAAAATACAACCCAGGAGTAAATGACCTAAAGGAAAATTCACAGGAAGGGAGACAGAGTAATGTGTGATGAGTTGCAGCATCACCATGGAAACATGACAGGAAAGGTTTACAGCTGTGCAGGTTCTTTCATTTTACTTTGTCTGGAGGTTTAACATTTAATACAGTGGAATGAAGACAAGCAAGGCTTAACAGTGGCGCAGTTGGTAGCACTGATGCCGTGCAGTAAGGAGGTTTTGGGTTCGATTCCCGGCCTGGGTCTTCCTGCATGGAGTTTGCATGTTCTCCCTGTGCATGCGTGGGTTCTCTCCGCGTACTCCGGCTTCCTCCCACAGTCCAAAAACATGACTGTCAGGTTAATTGGTCTCTCTAAATTCTCCCTAGGTGTGAGTGTGTGTGTGTGTGTGTGTGTGTGTGTGTGTGTGTGTGTGTGTGCGCATTGTTGTTTGTCCTGTTTGTCTCTGTGTTGCCCTGTGACAGACTGGCGACTTGTCCAGGGTGACCCCGCCTCTCGCCCAAAACGTTCGCTGGAGATAGACACCAGCACCTCCCGACCCCACAAGGGACAAGGGTGCACAGAAAATGGATGGATGAAGACAAGCAAAGGTTCACATTTTATTTCTTGTCGACTGAAACCTTCACACATCTTGGAAACAATTTACCATCATCTACCAAAAACTTCCAGAAGATGCATCTTTGCTGAACAATGCGCCCCATTAAAATACAAAGCTGCCCGTCTTCTTCTCTCGTCACAACTTTTTTAAGAGCCTCCAAAGAGTAAATAATACTTTAGGGTTTTCTCTAAAATATAAAGGTCAGCATTAATCCACACTGTTCAGCCCTCACCAGTTTGTGTTCCATCTGTGAGCAAACTCCACCAGCAGCATGAGCTGGATCAGCAGGAAGATCGCTCCACCTGCAGCTCCAATGTAGCGCCACACTGTAACGTTAAACAGTGATTAACTGATCAATCATCAGAATAACCAATAAAAAGTTATTGGAATAATCATTAGTTGCAGCCCTAACAACAGGCTTTATAGGAATACAGCAGAAAGTACTTTGGTTTTACAGTAAAGGCGTTTTACCTTCCAGAAAGGTTTCCTCCTGAGGGATGAAGAAAGCTCCAGTGCAACAACCAGCCAGCAGCATAAACTTCAGCAGCCAGAAGCTGATCGTCAAGGGAGGCAAGAAATAAAAATATATCTTAAAATCTAAACTAATGTAATATCGATTAAACAATTTATGTAAATATTTGTGTCAAAATGGAAATACGATTATGATAAATGCATCATATTTCAATAACTTAATGAATACATCATAAAATATTTGCAAGTCAAAACAATTTGATTTTTATTCAATAATTTTAGTTTTATTCAATCTTATTTTCTGTTTGGAAGTCAAACCAAAATCTGTGAACAACTTGCCGACTCAGCATGTATTTTTTCTAAACAGCGTCCAGCCACGAGGTTTGGGGCTGCATTTCAATCTTAAAGACAACTGCATATTTCATAAAGTATAGCAGCTCATTTTTACCCGTTGTGAATGGCCGCTCTGCAGCCTGTGCTGCTGTTTATCCGAAGCGTGAAGATGGAGAAGAAGAAGAAGAAGCAGGCCATTCCAAAGCACATCTTGTAGACAGCAGAGTATCCCACCAGAGTCTTGCAGTTCTCCCCTGCATTCATCTTCTCACACAGTTCGTTGTAGAAGGGGATCTGATGGGCAAAACCAGAGAGCAAAGAGAAGAAGAAGAAAAAAAATACCAGGATTAGAACATTGTGGCAGTGGACAGAGACCCACCTCTGCTTATGTTTGTATTGAGTGTGGCCTCAGTGAAAGGGCCCAATAGTGTCTATTCTCTGTGTCACGGCTCTAAAGGAGCTGAAAGACGGAACAGGCAGCAGCAACAAATGCGCGGTCTCTCTGTGGAGCCCTCATTCATCCTCGGTTCTCTGCAGCCTGTTAGAGGGGCCTTAAAACTAACTGACAGTGTACACACACAAAGGCCGCAGAAGAATAAATTAAATGCTTTTTGTCACCAAGTCAGAAAAATGTGAAGAGGGACAAGAGACGGAACAAACTACGCGGGAAAAAAGAAAATCACGGTTTAAGCTCCAAAAACGGCATCACAAGATGAGAGGCAAAGCAAGAGTGAGTAATGAAAATGAGAAACTTGGTGTGGCTTTCATAGGAAATTGTACTTTGGTGGATGAGGTCCAACAGAAGAGAAAACTTCTGGATTTAAAAAGCAAAGAATGAAGACTGATATATGGTGAACAAACTTGCCAGCTCAAGAGACGAGAGTCCAAGTCAAATGGGAAAGAAATGGAAAACAAAATAAGAGTGGTAACTTTTTTCTATCACCCAGTTCTTTTGTTGGCAGCCCAAGCAAAGGAGCTGGAGTCAGCCTTCTTTTCTCATAAGCTCAAGCGTAATTTATTTAGACCACATATAAAGCTGTACGGCTCTGGAGTCTATTAAAATGCTGAGAAACTGAAGAGAGAGCCAGGTAATTAGAGCATGATACATATTAATCCTTTTGGGCAAGCACACCCTGTACAACAGGCTAGATTTTTGCATCCAACTCTCTACAGTGGCCAGCCCAGCCTCTGCACACACAAACTCACTGGTATGTACCACAAAAGTGTGTGAATGTTTTCCCCAGGTGTGTATCTAATTTTAACAGACCTACTGATAGAAAAGATACATTCGTGCTTCGTTTCTCAGCTCTAAGAAGGTGTAAGTGTAAGCAGAGGTCATATGAAATACCATTAAGTTAACCTGTATATGTCAGTTCGAACACAGTTAAGACATAAGACATAAGAAACTTTATTGTCATTCACATCACATGTGGTACATGGGGTGGAACGAAATTGTGTACCCAAGGTCCCCGGTTAAACCCCACAACAGCAAATAAATATGATAAAATAAAGTGCAGTAAGATAAAAAGTAATACTATAGTATTACTGTATACATAACCCTATCTAGTGGATAGGATAAACAACCAGTAAATGACACAAATAATCTCAATTCTAAGGCATTCTACAACTACTATCCAGGTCAGTAGTGGAAAATACCATCTGACTGTACTGGTCGCTTGGGGACTTCAACAGGTAATAAATGATAGCTGAACATGTTGGATTCAGGCAGATTAAGCCGTCATCTCTTCAGCGTGTAGAGCCAGATCATGACACACAGCAAAAAGCCTTTTTTGGAACTTTTGTCTCCTATTAAGGATCATATTAGCATGTCCATGGTGCTGTGATTAAAAGAAGAATGGCTGAACTGTTTCAAACTGCTGTAAATCTCTTTAGAGGAGACCAGAACTCCCCGACACACAATGGCTGCTCTCTTAGGAGGGACTTCCCACTGTGCTCAGTGTGTCACTGACAGCATCTGCATGAAAGTGTCGAGGGGTTTATCAGAGGCCATTTTGTGCTTGGGTTGGGTTTTTGTAGAGAGTCCTCATATCACAGAGAAACACACAGCAGGGGGTCCTGTCAAAAACTTTAACAAATATTGGAAAAGGGATACAAAAAACAGGAAGACTAGTGGTTAAATATTGTCACCAAGGAGCTTCTTCTGGAAAAGAAAGCTTGGCTGTTATGTCCTTTATATATAAAGGATTGTATTCCTTTATATATGTGTATATATATATA
>CAEFZX010031551.1:0-11035 GCA_903066825.1 Alfaro cultratus | reverse complement strand
ATACATATATTTATTGGTCTGATGTAATATTCTGATTTTAAAAGTCATGTTTTCATTACTTGGATGTGGAAAAATCAATACAATTAGCAAAAATAAAGGCTCTCAAACATCGCTCTTTGTGTAATTAATTTTTATGATGCATTTCATTTAGTGGTACAGTTACTAAAATAAATTAATTTGTCAGTAATTTATTGAATGGGACTGTATTTATTGATTTAAAATACACACTTCTTCCTTTTTCTGTAGAAATGTGGCTTGTAGAAATAGCCCCAATGGCTTTCCTGCGCTCTAATTCAAAGTTTCATTCTAAATTGTTTTCTTCCTGAGAAGGAGAAATACAAATATTAATGGTTTCTGAATTATTCCTCAAACACCCTTAAGGTGACCTTTACACCCAGAGAACCTAAAGCACATAATTTATGAAACTCTCGGCAAAACGAGGAATAAACTTGCAGCGCTGATTAGTTGTGCGAGCCACTTAGGCAGAGACGTAATTTAGTCTGAAAAGTTCAGGGAAGGAAAAGGAGTGTGCAGCGAGAATCCCCTCCGCATGCGGACGCAGCCAGAGACCCTTCATGTTCTCTTTTCTTCCCTTCTTTCTCCAGGTACTCTGCTTGTGTTCCTCTATCTTGTTTTTGTCCTGCTTTTAATTGCTTTTTCTTCTTCTTTTTCTTCTTCCTTGCAGAGACGAAGAAAAGACAACAACAAGGCGGTGAGCGGCGCTGCAGCTAATGGAGGAGCTGTTATTGTGAATGGGGGCATTCATCTGGAGACGTCGTCCGTGAATTGCGCCGCACAATACCCAGCACCAGGCTGCTCAGATCACCAATCAAACACATACACACACACACTGAACCCTCAGATCACTGGTGCTCAGAGGAGGAAAGTAATCACACCTCCACAGAGAGAAAGCGACGCTGTTAGGAGGGGAGGAAGTGGAAGGGATAGAAGAAGAGTGGGAAGGAGATGCAGGAAATAAAACCATTGGATTTGGGTCGAGGAGCCCAGGAGGCAGATCAGATAAACAGATACAACACTCACACACACGCGCACACACACTGCCTTATAGGTAGCTGCATGATTTAGGAACTGGAAATCCTTTTGAACACAATAGCTGTGTTTCCGTCAACCATAACATTGCAAAACTTGAAATTACAAAAACAAATTCACTTAATAGAGACACACAGTGGCAGTTTCTTGTAGGAACGGCACTCACCCTCATCCCCCGGTGGTGTGAAAGGGGTGCCTTAAGGGTGATACGCCCAGGGCACCAAACAAGCCAGGTGGAAAAACACCAATTTCAAAAATAGGTTTTTGTGCTAATGTGAGGTGGTTTTTCAGCCATAAAGAAATAGATTTATTTTGCAGAACTGCAGTAGCAACACTTCTTTCACGTCACACAAGTCAAGTGATCAAACAGCCGGCTGTTACTACAGGAGAAAACGATGAAGAACATGACAGGAAGCAGAGAAAGATTGTTAATTTGTATTCTTTTCAAGCAATGAGCAGCTGGCTCCACCAGAACTTTCACAGCATCACAGTTCATAAAAAGTTGTGTAACATTCGAACTTGTTGAATCCATAACTCTTTCTTAAAATCGCAGACTACAATAACAGAGGGAACATTGCCCCCCACACACATTTACACTCAGACACGCATATAAATATGCAAACAATTTGAAGCAATAGAAACACTGGTTCATATTTTATTAATGCAACTTGTCTATTACTTGTTACTATCAACCTCGATTGAATAAAATCAATCAAACAATTAAGATTCCATCTCCAGATATTCTTTTTGAAGTCTAATGCTACCCTGGCACATGTAGGCAACCAGCTTCTCCATATGATATGCCTGAACAGCTTTGATAGAAAAATAAAATTTAGAAAATCTTAATATTGATTAATCCAGTGTTACATTTCCTGTTACTTTAAGGGTGTTTTCACATCTGATAGTCCAGTAGACTCAGTTTGATAGGAAAATTACAACATTTGTTCCATTTTTAGCTGCTGCAGTTCTCTTACATGCTGCAAGGTGTCAAACGTACCAAACTCTTTCAGCAACCTGTTCCCCTTGCCTGTGGTGGCACTGCACCAAGAACCAGTGAAGGAAATAACACAAAAACCTCTGAAGAAGACACTGAGCACAACTTCCTTCCTCATAAGTTGCAGCAAGGAAGACCATAAAAATGGAGTGGTGTCAGATTTTAGGGTTTGTAGGATTTCTCTTTTCTTTGGCAAAAGACCACAAGCCATTTCTCCCGCTAACGCTAGACTCACATTTGTTTTACCCAGAATGCCCTGCACTATAGTCCGCTTTCTGTTTTTCATAGTGGTCTCTGGTCTACTTGAGGTTCACATGTGCATTCAAGTTCACTTCAACCGAACCGAAACCTAAGTTTTAGGTGGGCCACAGTGTGCTATTTTGGTCCGCATCAGAGTTTGGTTACATGTTCACACCTCCCCAAACAAACCGGACTTTCAGGCAAAGGAAAAATAAAGTGGACTAAACATGGCTGGTGTGAATACACCCTTATTTTCTTGCATGTTGAGAAGAAAGTATTCTTTGTTCTTTGTAATTTTCTTTGTCATTGTCTCTTTTCAAACAGAAAAAAGCCTTAAAATAGAACTGTTAAAAATTTCCCATATCTAATAAATAACAGAGAGTTGGCCATTCTAAGGTAAAAACAACAAACAGCTTCCAGGGGGGGCACGGCTGACTCTATAGGCGGGCAAAGCCCCCCAATGCTGCCGGGCCTGTAACAGGTGTTGTCCAAGTTTGTCTCCATTCAGAGACACACTTGCCATTGTCCAAGTGTGCCAAATGGCACACTTGGACAATGGCACCTGTACATATGAGGATGTACAGGTGTACATCCTCATAAATAAACATGTCCAATATGACATTTCTTTTTTGTGCTATTTTGATCAGTATTGAAATCCATAAGCAGAATACTTTATTCTACAGATTTATTGTATTTTCCAGTCCATACATTCAACACTTAATGTGCATTTAGAGGAAATAAAAATGAAAAATCTGGGTGAAGCAAAATTTCTCAAATTTCTTTTGTGTTACAAACGTAATAGCTACAAACTACTTACAGTAAAAGTATTTTTGATTGCAAAAATAGAAAATTTTGCTTGTCATCTTCATAAAGAGACCAAGCTTTTGCATGTACTCCAAATTGTTCAAGAACAGCAGATGATTTAATCTGGGTATACCTTTTCAGCCGTTTTTGGTGATTTAGGGGTGAGGGTTAAGGGGTAAAGATCTTTAGCGTAATGACGCTAAAGATGATTTTCTGAGATATTCCTGCTGTTGGTAAGTTAAGAGTGATCTGGTCTGCTGATAAGGCCTCCGGGAACTCAAACGAAGGATACTCAGCATGTTGGATTGTCTTGGCCCGATATTGCACTACTTCTGCTGGGGTGTTCTTAGTACGACAGTATTCTTGTTTTACCCTTTTTAAATAGAGCTGAGGAGCAGGGGTAGCAGGGTAGAAATCATAGAGTTCTATCAATATTCCCCTTTGTTGCGATTAAAGAGTTTCTGGTCAAATTAGGTTAGTTGGGTTCATTGGTAATTTTTTTAGCTAACCTATGAATGAAGCAATCTTAAAGATTCACAGTTGACCTACAAATATGACATTTGACAGAGCATGACAGTTGTTCTAGTTCTACTCAATCAGTGGCCTTTTGGAAACAGAAAGGCTTCTTCATATGTAGAGTCACATGACCGTATTAAGTGGGTCTCTGGGCTCATCATCCCCAAGCCCACAGGGGAATCCTCTTGGTTTCCCCAAGAGGACTCCTTATCTTTTAAGCTGTAGGCCTTTTACTTAGTAGATAATACAACTATCAAAGTGTGTATAGTGTGCATGTTTTGTAGTTTTCTGCTGCTCCATTTGTACTTTGGTGTAATATCATGTGGGTTTGAGTAACTGTATCTGCCTGTTATGTGCGTCTGTTTATGGCAGGCACCTCCACAGAGTAGCCATACGCACAACACAAGTGCCGGAGCAGCAGCCTCCAGGCCGGAGAGGCACATGCAGGACATGTGCCTCTCCAGGACACCAAACCCCCGAACTCATCACTGGTGCCCCATCCCTAGTGTCAAACCCCCAGCCCAGTCACTTTGCTGGCCAGGTGCTCACACAAGCCCCGGTGCAGCCATTGGCAAACCAAAGCAATTATGACTCAGAAAGATCAATGGGCGGAGTGCATAGTGCCATTCCACCCGGTTGGAGACCCCCACCAAAGTCAAGGAAGACATCCCCCACAAGGACCCAGATTAGTCCTCGCCAGAGAAAGAAGTGTGATAAAATTATTAAACAAAGAAACTAGCAGAGTGTTTCTTTGATCAAAAACTTAGTAAGAGTGGAAAAGATTCAGAGTTGCATAAAACTCTGCAGAAGACAGAACAGGAGGAATTAACTGAATGTGAATTGCCTTTACACTGAAAAGGTATCCTGTGCCAAATCCTGTTTATAGAGCACCCCAAACATACACCAACTCCACACACTGACAGTGATTATGGCATTCTGCCCACTTTCACAAGGACTGATAGGATTGTGAACCAGCATTTTACATTTCAGTCAGGTCTCTTATCCAAACGATAGAGTGCGAACAGGGGAATCCAAGAACGCTGCAGGACTGAATTCTGTGCATCGGCTCTAGGTCGTTCCATGCTGAGGCAATAAACTTTCATCTTTTTGATACTAGTTAGAAGAAATTGTCTCACTGAGACTGTATGCTTTTGTAGACTTCCAAGAGAAATCATATACTTATGCACACAAGCTTATGCACACACAGGTTGGATCTTGATGTTGACCAATAGGGGAGAAGCTGACTCTTCTCCCATAACTTTATGTCTTAAAAAAGTCAAGAAGGAAGCAATCTGTAAATAAACGGACAAAAGAGAAAACAGGGAGGGAGAAAATATTACAAGAAAAAATAAATCAATGTATGATGTAAAAAAGAGTGTCAGTAACAAAAAAAAACTACATACATGCAAAGCATAAAAAATTATGAAATAAAATGTGGTAGTAAATGAAACAGTCACATTAAATAAATACAGAATACAAAAAATGAGAAAAAAGAGAAAACTAATGAAACAAAACAGTAATATTGGAAGTAAATTCAAAAATTAAATAATAGTGATTATATTAAGTTAATACTGGTGAAAATGATAAATATTCACCAGCAAAATATTCTTTGTGTATTTAGCCACAGTATGAGTCTACTAAAAGGCACACAAACTAACAGAATCCCAGTGTTTTGAACAAAGAATGAGGGAAAACAACCTGAGTAGTGTTGCAAAAAGAATGATCAGATCTTGAGATATTTTTAATGTCAGTTCAGGATAGAACTCTGTCCTCTGACAGACTACCACTGGAGGACTGACAGAGGACTCTAAGGACATTTGGATGGTTTTGGTGGAACATCTTAGGTGCAGACTTTAATATTCATCCTGACATTTGTTACTTATTTATTTATGATTTTGAATGTTTTTCTTGCACTTTATAGTATTGTTTTATATAAAATAGTGTTTGGTAGTGTCTAATATAAAAAAATGATGGGTAACTATTATGGGTGAACCGATAAATTCGCAAGCTGATAAATCGGCTAAATTTTTTTAAATTTTGGGAAATCATTGATCAGCCGATACTTAATTTACTTGTTTACCACAGCAAAGGTCTAAAAATCAATCACTGTCCTCTTTTGTTCTCTGATGAGAGATGTTTAACTGATAGACCCACCCAACAGGTCATGTCTGCACATTATTGCTGTTAACAGTAGTCACCCCACTGTTGCCAACTCAGCGCCTTTCTGCTTCACTTAGCAACATTTCAGACAAAAAAAATCGGTACCGACCAAAATCTGAATCGGCAGCTCAGGCTTTGTAAAGATCGTGATCCGTGATTGGCCAGAAAGCTCCAATCGGTCTACCTCTGACAACTATTCAAATCACACAGTCGGTGCATCCCAATGAGCAGCTAAAATAAAATTTATGGCTTTTGTAAAGAACAGATTGTCCAGAGGCCTGTAACACGAAGCAGGATTAAAGATTCATCAACGTAACTTAAGTTTCATCTCAGGATTTTCAGCATCATCAACCTGGGTCAACTTACATGTCACCATTGTAATTTATGCCAGACACCTAGCCTTCTTTAAAGCAGGTTGGGTTTCCATATTAGAAATCAAGAACTAGAAAGCACTATCTCTCAACAAATCAGAGACCCGAGGTATCCGAGGTACACCGTTACATGTCAGGTCAGCAGAAAAGATATGTGAACATCGAAGAGAGTGAATGCTTTATAGGCCATGTAGCTGGATCAACAATACAGTGCTGCCAATCACATTTGGAACCAGTTTTACAAAATTAGAATTGACAACATGCACCTGTGGGCGCCTGAAATAGAAGCAAAAACATTGGCTTGACCCATTAAACCAGCTTATTGGTAATATATTGAATTTTTTTTTTGTCCACCTTTTCACCAAATGTGGACCTAAATGTGTGTAGTTTTACCTAAATCAGAGCATTTCACTTCCCATTATCCGCAGTAGAGTTTCACACACATGACTCCACTGCCAGGCCTTGGCTGCGGCTGGGTCCAGGCCTTCCACTTAGCTGGCTGGCGAGGTGAGAGCCAGGCCTAGTGTGAAACAGAGGGTCACTTTCACACTGGCTAGCCCAAGCAGAAGGTATGCTCTCTAAAATGAAGCCTAGGCGCAAATTCAAACTGGAAGACTCTCTAGCCCCACCTGGGGCTAGATTGGATGAACTACGCGCCGATCATCCAATTGGCGCGTTTCGCTCATTGTCGTCGACCTATCAACGCTGGACCAAGCCACGTCACAGCCAATCACCGACCAAGCCCCAGCTGATAAGGACCTCCAACCATGGCATCTTCCACTTTGCAGCTGCGCTCAACCCACCTCCACTCTCCCGGCACTCCAGGCACACTTCCTTAACTGACCTCCACCACCAGTGTCGGGTCCCGGGGGATGACATTCCTAACCAGCACCGGGAATGCTCATCCGAGCTTATTGCAATTCACAGCTCGATGTCCTCAGCCGGAGCCCTAGCGCCAAAGAACTTTAATTCATGTACAGTACAGACCGAAAGTTTGGACACACCTTCTCATTCATTTGAATTAAAAGGTGTGTCCAAACTTTTGGTCTTTACAGTATGTCAATAAACCTTTTTAATCGCTGTCTTTCTCCTTCTGAGTCTCTCCAGATTGAACTGTGTCTTTTGCACAGGAATTACCCAGCACTTTTGAAAAAACACTTCTATCCAAATCAGCATCACTAAGCCAGAGAAATCAGCATTTTTCCACTCAAAAAAAGAAAGAAAAAAAAAACAAGCACAAGGGATAATTTCACTGATTAGCTAATCCTCACAGTGGGAAGAGAAATTCTTTGTGGTATGATATGGAAGGAAAAAAATAAATAAGCAAACCATCAGCCCTTAAAGATAAAAGGATAAAAAATACTGACTTGTAGTTGTAATTTTCATAATGCATCAAAGATCATTTTTGTTTTCATAAAAGATACATTTTAACTAAACTCTACAGAACAGAATTGTGTTTTCCACTAGACTGTTAAGAATCATATTAGAATTTGATGGATTACGCTCAGAATGACCCTGTACTGCTGAAATGTAAGGTGTGGTCCATGGAAAAATTGCCAGATTTTACTATACATTGTCTTCAGAAAATTCCTCAGAAAAAAAAGTCTTCATTTACAGGAAAACAACAAAAACTTCTCAAAGGACTGTAGCACATATGCTATTTCACTGTGTGACACTTTAACAATGCCACAAAAACAGACCAAAAAGAGCTGAAGAGACATGAAGCTTGGAATGTAAGGTTATGACATCACTTTTAATTGATTTTTTTTTTCTCCCACAGAAACTCAAGAGTGATGTTCCAACATTTTACTACTTTTTGCACAGCAGCTAAAACACTTCTGGGTATTTACTACATAAGATCTCGTGAAATCAAAAGACAAATCATTCTCCTCTAATTGAGGTCTGCCTCAAGAAACATTGCTGTTAACATTTGATATATGAGTATGAGATATATCTAAATGACAGTTATTTTGCTCCAATCTTAAAGGTGATTGCTTAAAGTTTGACACCCTTTCTCTATGTTTGAGACTCTTGTCAAGAAGAATGAACAGAAGAAAGGCTCCTGTAGTTTGATTGGCGACTGCTTGTTGGCTAGCTAGCCACATTTGGTAGCATGTTTGGTAATCAGAAAAAAACATACAAGATATGAGCTTTTGTACGCATCAAAATGTGAGATTACTATGACATTAGCCACTACTGATGTTAAAATTAGCAACTATTAGCCAACATAGTTGCATTTCCTCCTGGCGCGAAGCTCAGGAGCAGATGTCACGGTCAGACAGCAGGGTCGCAGGGAAGGTGTGCTGGGTCCCGTCAGACCATCAGTTCCCAAACCCCCCGCCCCCACACACGCACGTGGGGGCGGGGGTGCGTGCGTGCGTGCGTGTGCCCCCACACACGCACGCACCCACACACACACACACAAAAACTCAACCCTGCTGGACCATGCACACTTAAGACCACAGGAGGGTTATAAGGCAAGTCATCTGTAGTTAAAGAACCGCTCATTTACAATAAAACCAAATATATTGCTGCATGTTGAAGTAGTTTTTTCACATGGCATAGGATGATGGCTGTTCTCAGTGAAAAATCACACAGTCACTTTCAGCAGTGACATTTTTCGCAATCTTCTCTAGGTTGTTCTCCTGTGGAAATGTAAAAATCCCGATATTTTACTGATAATTTTGCCTCGTGAGACATGCTGATAATACCGGCATCATTAGAATAATGAAGATGTTATATGACTAAACTTTTCCAGGTTTGCCAATAGTTGGAGATTGGAGGACCCAAACCCACAGGAGTTCATTATCCACACAGAGAACTTCTTTTTCTGTTGATTTAACCAGAAATTTATGTTGGTTAAGAACAGAGCTGCCAGTGTTACTCAGGAAATCAGCGTTAAGACAAAGCAGTAGCTGTGCTGAAGCACAACTCAAGCTCCTACCCCTCAGCTGCAGCTTCCTCTCCCACATCAGTCCCAACCTACAGTTCCCTCCCAGAAAGTGGGACACTCACTAAGCACAAAATGGCTCAAAGATCGAACTCAAGAGAAGAGAGGGCTCAGTGTTTGTAAAAGCCATTGGTGTGGAGAGCGACGGCGGGTTTTAGAGGCACCAAAGCACGCAAAGAGTGCTTTGGTAGCTGCTGAATGCGAGTAAAATGTAATTGTCTTTGCAACAAAAATGCATTACCACAAAGCCAACAGGGAGACAGTAAGTTGTGCTGGAGGGGAGCACGATCGATTAATGGCTGAAATGCAAAAGCAGGTTGAGACCCAGAATTGAAGCTGACGCTTTATCTTAGTCTGTGCACTTTGAGAATGACATTACCCTAGCAACAAGGATGGTTGCTCTCCTTAAGTTTCCACGGCATAACTTTCCAAAAGGGCAGACCATGAACAGGAACCACATGTTCCACATGGGACTGGCAGTGCGCAGAAAACTGTGCTTTAACAGGACAAGGTCTAGAGCTGTTCTATTGGGAGGGTAACCTTAAAGCACTTCTGTGGTAATCTGGTGCTATGTAGAAAAAAGCACATGAACCCTCTATAGGGCTAGCACAACACCGTAGTATAACAGTAGAGAAAATACAACACTGGAGGTTTGCTGGCATATGGACCCTGTAAAAGCACCAACAATAGTTTGGTTCAAATGTCCCTTTCAAGCATTTTCATGATGATGACAATCACTCCCTTTGTCATACCTACGCTCTGATACCGATTTCAGTTAGTTACAAATAGAAACCAGGTACTCTTTTATAGTTTAATTACTCATTAAAGATAATAAACTCAATGCAATGCTTGAAAACTCTGTAAAGTTAAGGCAGAATAAGTTAATTCAGCTCATAGACACTGCAGCCTGAAGATGGCTCCAAAAGCAAGAAGTGGCCCATAATGCAGGGCACTCTGTGTTAATACAACCAAAGCAAATGCATGTGTCTAGATCTAGAAATTCCTTGTAGTCTTTTGTAATCGACAAACGAGAGGTCCAACAACCGCTAAAATCTGACGCCATTCTGTTCACATGATGAAGAAATGTGTCTTCTTCAGAGGTTTTTATGTTGTTTCCTTAAGGGGTTCTTGGTGCAGCCCCACAACAGGCGAAGGGATAAACTAGTTAATCAAAGGGTTTGGTTCATTTGACATAGTGCAGTGTAATTTTGGTCCCCAATCGAACAAATTCTTCAGAACTATCAAGTCTGAAAACATCCTTTAAATCAGCTCTTTGTTTTGAACACAGGTGTCAAACTCCAGTCCTCGAGGGCCGCTGTCCTGCAGTTTGTAGATGTGCCACAGGTACAAAACACTGAAATGAATTGGCTTAATTACCTCCTCCTTGTGTAGATCAGTTCTCCAGAGTCCTGCTAATGACCTAATTATTCTATTGCTATGTTCCGGGGTCCTCTGGTTTTCTTTGTGGGGCTTTTTCTGTGCGTCTTGTCCACCTTACACCACTAGATGACGACAGGTTTCCGGATGGAGTGCGGTGGTGTCGTCATCCTGCCCAGCTGTCATCCATCAAGCCTCATCAGCGGGGCGTACTTAAGGAGCGGGCCGCCAGTCCTTCGGCGCTCGAGTGTTTGCCAGTCACGGTACCTCCGAGCCCCCTAGAGCCTGTCTCTGTCTTCCTCGTTGTTTGGAGCCTTCCAGTAATTCTGTGTTTTTTCCCTGTTGCCTTAAGGTGATCTCTTGTAGCGCCCTGGGCCTACAGTCTAGATCCTGGCTGTTTTCCTGGTTGAAACCCTCCTCGTGACACCGTGGAACATACCCACTGGTTGCCCGAGTTCCCAGGCTCACCTTCTCCGTCGTTCGCAAGTTCCTCCTGGATCCCACGGCTGGCGGCCAAAACCGCTCCTCTGTGCCTCCGCTGAACCTGAGCCTACCTGTCCGCTCCCCGCCGCA
>CAEFZX010031549.1:0-51716 GCA_903066825.1 Alfaro cultratus | reverse complement strand
GTTTTTTTGTTGTTGGTACTTTCCCTTTTTCTTTTAGGTTCTCCTTTTTGACTTTAAGTTTTCTTCAGATTATTATTAAAGGATAAAATTTTAACTTTACCCTCCTGGTTTGTCTCTTCATTTTTTCTCTGGTTTATCTATTGTTACAGCCCCCCTCCAATACCCTTAGACTGCCTTGGGGATGTAACAGTACGATTAATTTATTTCTGATTAGGAGCTGCAACTTAGAGGGAATGTAATTTCTGCACCAAAGAGTTGAATGTCAAAAGGCAAAAGTAGTTGTGTTTTCAAATACTGAAGTTCTGGGGTATTTTATGCACATCAGTTTAAATATAAATCTGTAAAAAATGCTTCTTCAAAATAACAAAAACATATATATTTTTTTTTTGCAATATTTTTAATGTTTTACATATTATATATTACCATGAAATTGGTCGCTCAAATTGAAGTTCTGCTTTCTCTAGTGGTCAGACTAAATACAATGTATTTGACACTTAATGATTCTGCATTTATCACAGAAGTTAAGTTCATTACTGTATTTTATTTTTGTTTTTAGAAAAGTTACTGTAAAGGCTTTGATTAAAATTATTGTTAAATTTTGAGGATCAGAAGTATTTTTTTTTTTTGGTATTTTGACGTTTGAAATTGTTTTCTGAGAGACTTTAGTTAATTTAAAAATTCCACTCATCTTCACATAAACATGGCTTTGTTTCCCCAAAGCTTCGTTATGAGCAGAAACGGGAAAAGAAAACAAATGGCATTTGGAATATTATTAGAAATGTTTCAAGCTACGACCTGGAACAGCCGATAATTATGTAACCACGTTAGTTGTCTAATCAGTCTGGGAAACTAACATTACCAGCATCAGAAGTGAAACATTTATGTGTGTTCCCCATACCTAATGGATGCTTTGATAGTTTGATTTTAATATTCTATGTTTAGATTTATAACTTTTTTTTTTTTTTTGTGTCCAGCATACATCTATCCTTTTGGATTAATTGGTCTGATGTGTCTTTGCTCTCTGACAGTTCGACAGGCAAGAGAGGCGGCGCTTGATGCTCAGCTTCTTGTTGTGGCCACAGACTTGGGAAAAGAGAAAGCCAGCCAGCTGTTTTCCGAGGGCAGTGCTTTTGATCCCACTCCTTTCGGTGAACATCTGGTGAGTGTGTTTATATAACAGTGTACTGGGATCTGGGAGAGCTGCAGAATAAACTGAATAGTTATCAATATCAAGTGCAAAGGGCTGCTTGAATGCAATATTTATTTTTTGCCATTTGATTGAGTTCTCGCTACCCTAATGCCAATAAATTATATTTACTTAAGTATTCACAACTTTTTGCTATGGAGCTCAAACTCAAGTTGTTTCCACTGATCATCCTTGACATGTTTCTCCAGAACTCCTTTTAAGCTACAGAAACATGTCAAGGATGATCAGTGGAAGCAGATCAACTTTGAGCGTCTTGGCAGAGACTGTGAATACTTACGTAAATGTGACATCTTGCTTTTCTACTTTTAATAAATTTGCAAAAATTTCAAAACTTTTTTCCACATTGTCATAATAAGGTATGTGTTTGTAGAATGCTGAGGAAAAATGTTAATTTAATACAATGTAGTATGTGTCTGTAATAAAACAAAATGTAGAAAAATTGAACACTTTCTGAACAAACTGAAAACTTTTGTGACCAAGATGCTAACGACGACAGAAAGTGGGACCACAATGTAACCGTGGAAAATAAATGAAATAAGAGCGAGGAACATATGAATTAACAGCTTCTGAAATCATCTCAGTGTTTTGTCTTTGGAGTACATTTTTATTGTTCATTGAATTGAACTGATGTCACACAACTCCAACAGTTGTCCTTCATGGGTCTCAACCGTCTGGAGGATGAGGACGATGAGCCGCAGAACAGCTGTGCCGGCGATGGCTACCTCCCCAAAGACGCCTGGCACCGGCTGGCCAAGAGAGCCGAGTGCTGTTTCAGGACGGCGCCTTCTTTCCACTACATGTGAGTCCCAGAGAGAGCAATGCACCCACACAGATTTAAAAACCCTCGGGTTTGGCTTACAGTTCTCACATTAGGAAATCAGGAGTGAATACAAAAACTCCATAAAATCTGTGACCATGAAATAAATCACCAAACTCCTGAATTTACCTCTGATTTTAATAATGCTCATGTTAGTCATTGTAGATCAGAGCTTCCACTAAAATGTATTCATTTCCATATCTTGTATCTGGGATGATTCCATTAGATAGGAGCGATTTCCTGAAGGTAATGATTGAAGCAGTAATAGTACTCCTAATATTTTTCATTTTCTGGATAGAATAGAAGAGCAGAAAATCAGGTTTGGAAGAACACTAATGTTCTATTTTCTTTGTCTTAAAGAATGACAATAAAAATGTCTTGAATTTATATTGCGTTCAGGTAACTTGTAAATTAAAGTTTTCTATCAGATTCTATCAGACGTTTATTTTACGATACATGTGTGAATCTTCCTGCAAGACAACAAAGTTTAGCTGTAAATGATTCTCAGTGATTGTACTAAATAGATCGGAACGAACTGGAAGAATTGTACACATGTGAAGTGATTTCAGCTTCACATTTCAGATGGTTTGAGTCCCAGAATGAATAGAAAAAATGGGCAAATGATTTTTAAAAATACGAAGCAAATGGCTGTCAAAAGAAACTCAGCTTCAAGTGCTCACCTCTAGAAAATAGAGCCAGAAAATGAAATATTTAGTTAATTATCATTAATGATTACTAATTTCCAACTTTGTTAAAAAGCTAGCTTTTTTACCAAAGGTGCCACAAACCTGGGTTAAATACATTCAGACGTTTCTGCATGAATTTATAAAAAACAGAAAAATCTTTTTTTCAGGAAAAAACATTTCATGACTGTCTTCAGTCACATCTACTAACATGAGATTGAGTTAGCGGTTTAAAAAAGGATCAAACACTTGAGTTCTTGAAATATCTGATCTGAATAGTTCTTTTTATTTGTATTTTTTCTCTATAAAAAAAAATAGAGAAAAAACTTTTACTACTTTTAATAAATTTAAAAGTATTGGTACTTGGTCACCAAAGTTTTCAGTTTGTTCAGAAAGTGTTCAATTTTTCTACATTTTCTTTTTTTGTAAACATTATTACTTAGAATAGAATCTCAAAACACTGACTTTCTATGAATTTTTTCAACAGGATGGGATCCTTCTACACGGAGCCACTGCCTCCGAAGCAGAGAATAGAGCGGCAGAGGAAAGCACCAACCAAAGAAGCCAAGAGGATAATGCCCACTCAGGTAGCTCCAAGCTGCACCATCATGGCTGCAGTTTGATACAAACATCTGAGCTGATATTGGCAAACAGTTTGAATTATGAGGATTGTTTCTCCGCAATTAAATTTCCTTTCGTATATACATTTACCAGTCTGCTAATGATCTTTAAAAGTCATTTAATCAGATTTTTCTATTTCAGAATATCTTATGTTTTACTCTGGCTACTTTATTCTTACGTCTTTTACAAATTTAAACCTACCCAACGTAGCTGAATTTTCAAAGGGGCAAATTTCCTTCAAATATTTACTTTTATTTTATATTTTAGAGCTTACTCGTAAATTACAAAATGATTGACCGTGAGTCTCGGATAATAACAAAATCATGTTGCATTTTAGCTAAAGAAAATGGAAGAATCTCATCAAGAAGCTACAGAGAAAGAGGTTGAAAGAATCCTGGGATATCTGAAGAGTTATTATGAAGATGACCGTAAGTTGGAAATCATCTTTATTATATTTACTATGAGAATGTACAGGTGTTAGGGTACAGAGAGGAAGAGACCCTCTACAGTCGCTTCACTAATTCCCAACTCCAAGTTTTCTTTTTTTTTCTATGAAGAAACATATTTTTTTGGGGGGGGGGAGGAGTGATAAGTTGTCAAGCTAATATCTTCCAAAGCATTTCTTTTTCTTTTCTTTTTTTTGACACAATTTAAAACCAAATTTAAGGAGCAAAGTATTGAACAGGGGATTTCCATGACCATTAGTAAATTCAAACATGAGTTACAGTTGAGCAGCTGCATGAAGAGTAGATAGGTCTACCATGGAGACCAGATCTGTTGTACAAACTTAAAGTAGTGAGATCATCTTGACATGAGGTTTTCTATTCAAATATTACAATAACATTTGCAAACTTTATTTACATGACAAGATTGAGGTCTTTAAATGTGCCATCAACCTCTTCTGTAACTTTCTATGTTTTTTGTTATAGAAAACATAGAACATAATAATAAAAAAAGCAACCTCTAATAAATAAGAGATTGGGATGTAAATAATGATTGTTTCCAGCTGCCACTTTTATGATCTCTGGGTTATGTTTACCAGTCATTGAAGAATTAAACAAAAACATCCAGCAATAATACCTCCAGTGTGTGACAGGTTATGACATCTTTTCATCAATCTATGTGACATCTCGGTGTTGGATCTCTGGATATCGGATCACCTCTGACTGTGGTCTGATCAATCAGATTTCCGTTCATCCCGAGTCTGTTCACACTTATATTAAGAGCTGTTCTACAATTTAATACTTCATGTTTGTACCCTGTCTGAAACACTTTAGTGTCTTGAATTATTTTCATAATTACTGTGTATTTGCTTCAATACAGCATCACCAATGTCATATTATGAATTTGTCATCGACCCCAACTCGTTTTCACGGACAGTGGAGAACATTTTCCACACGTCTTTTCTCATAAGGGTGAGAAATGTACCGTTTATTTAACTGAACTTTGTCGCCCTCTAGTGACTCATAGTAGGTATAACATTGTTGTTTCTGTTTTTTTCAGGATGGTTTGGCACGGCTTAAGTTGGATAGTGACAAGTTGCCTTGTATAGGTGAGTGCCTGAAGGACGTTTTTTTAACAGTTTGATTGTCGAATAACAAGGAAAATCTCACGGTATCAAATAATTTTTTACCCTTTTCTGTTTTTAATCTTTCAGAACCAGTAGAAGAAGGAGAGGTGGGGGCTGCAGGTTCATTCAGCCGCAAACAGTGCATTGTTTCTATCAGCCCAAAAATATGGAGGGTGAGCAGCTTTTAGCTTCTCTATACTATAAAATGTTCAACTACAGTTTCTGGAAAAAATAATTTTGTTTTGTCATAGCCACGAGATGTAATGTATTTTATTACATTGTGACAGATCAACACCAAGTACTAATAATTATGAAGGGGAAAGAATCATTTAAAAAAAAAAATCACAAATAATATTATCCCTATTTATTTTCAGACCCAAAAATAAATTCCAGTGCCACCAATTGCCTTTAGAAGGTATATTATCAACAAATGAAATTCAGTTTATATCCAGCTGTTCTGTGAATATAAAGGTAGATGAGCAAACAGCATCATGAAGACCAAGAAACACAGCAGGCAGATCAGGAAGAAAGTTGCAACTGCAGATCTACCTAGATGTGGCTGATCAAGAGAAAATTAAGCAGGATGGCAGCCAAGACGCCAGCTCTTAATCTGGAGGAGCTGCCAGTATCCACAGCTCAGGTGGAAGAATCTATCACTTCTTCACCCCAATAAATCTGCCGTTTTTGGAAGGGATATCAAAGCCATTATTGATAAAAAGCTGTTAAAAAGTCCTGATGTCAGTCTGTGATGATGCCTGTAGGGGAAATTGCAAACATGTGGAAGAAAATGCGTTAGTCAGATGAGGAGAAAATGACATTTGGTAGCCTGCATAAAACTAACACTACATATCACCCTGAACACACCATCCTCACAGCGACCTTTTAGACACAAATAATTATAGCTTCAAGTTTTGACTGGTATAACTCTGGAATACTGAATACTAATGCGTTCCACTCTTATAGATTTTTATGTGCTGTGATATAATGTTGAAATAGTTTATGGGTGTGGATACGTTTGAATGGTAGTTTAATTATTTCTAATGCATCTTTTGTTGTTTTTGTTTCAGGAGCTAATAGATGTTTTTGAAATCAAAGAGACAATAATTCAGCCTCCAGAGACGCAGAGCGAGTGACAACGGCGCTTCCTCCTGTCTCACTAGTTTTAAATAGCAGCTTCTTTTTACGCCCGTTTGATCTCAAACACCTTTGTTTGAGTTTCATGAGACCAGATAATCTTTTAAATTTTTTTTGTCTGTAAAGTTTTGTGTGCATTGTTTTTTTATTCCTTTAGAAAAATAAATCTCTGCAGGATTTCACAGATGTTTTTTGTGCCATGTCAGAAATTAAACATGATTTACATTATGTGTTTAATTGCTTTGATAATATAATGACAGTCTGAAATAGTCCTTCTTGTAACTATTAAGCCATTTAATTAAAAATAAACAGATTAGTTTAATCTTTAATGCTACTTAATGAAAGATTCAGTGTGACATTGGTTTTGAGTACATCTGACAGACCTGTTTTATTTTTTAAAGCTTTTTTCTTGTATTTTCATCTTATCCACATTATCCTAGCCATCTTAAGCCTCTATGCAGTACTCGCACTTTGTGTTGTTGTGGTCTTCTCTTCATTGAGAAAATATGTAAGCAGCATCCGTGCTACATGTTTTTGTTCATTAAAAATTGTTTTTCTCTAACAAAAAGTCATCATTTGCCAAAGCCCTCATCTTGAGCCATCAGATTTTATTTTGTTTTAAACAGTGGATACATCCTGACTCCAGCAGCAGCAGAAGCATCCTTTCATTGTCTTCGATCTTTTAAAGAGACAGGCACGTTTCACACACTCCCTCCCATCCCTTCCTCTCTCTCCCCTCACTGAGATTTTTTTTCCCTCCGAAGCAGAGCCTTCGTCCGCTCTCCTGTGCTGTGATTTAAAGCTCAGCTGGATCTCAGGCTGCATAGCGTCTCCTGTTTCGTTTTTTTACCCCTTCTTCTGGCACGTTCACTTGATTGGAGGGAGCATTATGTAACAGTGACTGGAGAATATATGTCACGGGAAGACTACGGGCTTCACAGGCAGTGATCCACACTCATACAGACCAGCATGGAGGCGTGCATGAGCAAGCTTCTGCAGTGATGCTCTGGTGATGCTGAGGCTGACTGATAACGATGCAGTTCTGCAGGAAGGTACTCTGCCAGCCGTGTAGCGCCAGGGTCACTTCACCAGAGGAGGACATGGAATACAGGATGGGGAGCTGCATCGGAATCTCACACAAGCAGGTAAACGGAGGGGGGAGGCGCCGTGTTGAATGGAGGCATTTTATTCAGCGAGAGGCAAAGTGTGTTCTTGTGCTTGAGAATGGATGAAAGCAGCAGGAAAAATGAGCTGCAGTGGATAAAAGTGAAAGGATGATGCGAGTTGCAGAGGAAAATTGAAGGCAGAGTGTGAAACTATTTGTCAGCTCAGTTGAGCAAGCAACCCCCAGTAGCAGAAGGCACCTAGAAGACAAATGACAAGTATGGAGGCTGTTTTTGGGAAACAACTGGTCAGATTCATGCTATTTATAGGGATGATGTGTAGTCTGCTCAAAGTGGCCTTTAAAGATGGCAGATAATGGAGGAACCAGATCTGCTTCCAACCCTCTGCTGTCACAGAGTGGAGATGAGGTTTTTGTCTGATGGCGCTGCTCTCAGAGTTTATCTCAGAAGGTTTGTACTTGTGCACGTGTGTCCTTACAACTCAGTGTAAATGTGAAGCTTGGCTACAGGTGGCATGAGCGCTGAAACCCCTGCAGCTTGTTTTCTGCCTCCCGGTCATGTTCTCAACTCTTGAATCCTTACGTAAACATCGGTGTGTTTCATTTGGGAGTTTATGTTGCAGACCAAAAGAAAAAGTTGTGGAAAATTGTGAAATAAAAGGTAAAATAAAAGATCCATCTTTACAGTTTATCTCCAGCTGTCACTGGGCAAGAGGCAGCTGACCAGGTTGGCATTTTATTACATGGGAAAACAATCATGCACTCATACCTATAAGAGGCTTAGAGAGACTAATTAACCTGACATGCATATTTTTGGAGTGTGGAAGAAAGCAAAACAAATCACTTGAACAAAAAAAAAAAGAAGTTTGGATGATTTTTCCTTCTCTTCACAGTGGTTGTATTATTGAAAAGTTGAAAGGGTATGAATGAGAGTGAAGAGGCCTTACACCTGCATCCTGCTGTTAATGTTCCTGTTGGTTTGCAATCCATCCACCTACAACCTCCCTCAGCAGACATGGCTACTCCAGCTCCAGTTTGGTCTCCTCCCACCGCTCCCTCCCCTCCCCACACGCTTGTGCCCATGTCTGCTCCTGCCCTGCGTCCAGGGCTAAAATAGCAGCAAAGAAACCGGGGTTCCTCAGGAGGCAGGACAGAAACATTAGTTAGACAGTAAACACACACCGGAGGGTCAAACCTGAGGTTTGGAAACTGTCCTATTGTTTGCAATGGTGAGTAGTTTGTAAGCTTCTTCTGTGAAATTTTTATTTTGTTATAGCATTTTTAAAGGAAAATGTAACGAAAAGGTGATATATGGTGCAAACTTTTGTTGCTACTTCACTTTTATTATATGCATGGATTATATTGCTTTTCCTACAGCTATTTATAAAAGACGGAGCATTAATTTAATCTACTTGTTTACACAACTGACTAAAATATAATTTTAGAAATATGACAGCATAAAATTATGTTTTTGTAGAAAAATAAATAGAAATCTCACTCTGTTATTGTGAGAGGAGGTCAGAAACAGGGCAGGAAATGGTAAACTCACATACATGCTCCTCCATCCAAACCTTTCAGGACTCATATTATATGACAGTGATGAGGTGAGAAGTGACCTGGCAGCGGTTGAATCATATGATTTCCCCTGTGTGCTGCCAAAACGCCTTGAAATGCCGCCGCCAGCTAAAGTGCACGCACGTTGGTGTAAAGAGGGGGGCTGAAATTACACCCCATTCACACAAATAGCAGGCAGAGCAGATGAGCTTCCACACCGTTAAACATGTGAGAATTAGGATGTGAGGATGCCGATTAAAGAATAATTGTTGGAGAAAAACGATTTGTAGAGAGAGGTCACAGACCCAGCTGGACAGCATGCATGACAACCCGTGCATTAGGCTGGAATAAAGCAGCAAATATGAGACAACTCTATTTATAAAGTCTTGCACATTCAGGTCAGTGCTTTCTGACTGAACACTGAGCTGGCATTCAGTCCCTGCAGCCATACAAGAAATGCAAATAAAAAGGAAATGCCAGAGAGTAAATTTACCACAGCTAAAAATGCTGCTATGTAATATCATTTGGTGTCTGGTGACAAAGTCTGACTTACAAGGATCTAAATTGTGCATTGTACTGCCCATCTTGGATTAGAGTTGCCTCCCCACCCAGACAACTCCAGCAACACTGCTGAGAGTCAATCTGTTATTTACCCTATAGGGATTACCTTATCCAGCAGTCACTGTGTCAGTGTGCTGCAGGCAAGCACAATATATGTATGGAGCTATGCATATATTTTGGTTGAAAGTTGCTTAAATAGCAACAGAAAAGCCATATACTTTGTAAACACTTTGTAGACATCAACTATCTTTGGAATACAATAATCTAACTTTATCTAAACGGTCAAATTAATTCTCAATATTTTGGCGTACCATCAGTTTTAAGGCATTGTTCACAAATTTTCAGTAACGTTGATCTGGGAGCCGCTTAAGAAGCTTAACTTTAGTCTGATTGATTCTTTACAAAACCAGCTTTGATGCTTCTGGGATCTTTATCCTGTTTCAACCACTTTGTTTGTTGATTTCAACTTGAAGATAGTCCTCCCTCCTGATTATCCCATCCACTTTGTACAACACTTCACAACCACTGTTAGCAAAACAGGCTCTCGGCATGATGCTGCCAACAGGTTGGTACAGAGTTCTTAAGTTTCAAAGTCCTAATCTTGTCTCCTCCAAAAATGTTTTTGTTATTGTGGTCAAACAGTTAAATCTTTTCCTTTTTAACTGTAAAACTCCAGAAGATATTTGGCTGGTCAATGAGGGAAACTGCTAATTTCTGTCAAGTTTGAAGGTGTAGAGTAGGTGATTCTTTCCTCGTTGGTAATCCCTCAGTCCATGGTGATGTGAAACTGGCTTCCCTGTGAACAGAAGATCTGGTAATCTAACGTCTTCCAGCTTATGATTAGCTGCGGTATATTCATCTACAGTAGATTCATGCCAGGACTTTGTTAAAATCTTTAAGTTCTGATTGTTGCTGCAGATGCTCTGATTTTAGGAATATTTTTTTATTTTTACTACACCAGAAACAATATTTCCAAAGCTAAAGGTAAAAGTAATTTTATGTATATAACCTATTTTCAGCAACAAGGCAATACAAAGCGCTTTACAGGAATTAAAAGGAAATACAAACAAAATAACAAACCAAAAGAAAGAGCAAAAATCTCATCTATCGATTATGATGCTATTTTCCTACTTTTTTTAATCCCACCACTTGCACTTTGGCCCTGCAGGCAGGTCTTGGCATCAGTCTGCACTCAAATTCTCCATTCCTTCTCACCCTGTGCCTGTTCAAGCTCATACCAAAGAGTCCCTAATCCTGCAAGAACATAAGTGTTGAGTGGCCCACAGATCCCCAGTTTTATTCTGTCTCCGTACTGAGCACCAGAACGGTCGCACGCTGATGGTCTCTCTGTTCATAGTGTCTTTCAGCCAGCTGATGTGAGAGGCCGTTGGTCTGGGCAGTTGTGGCCCTGCACCTGGCTGAGCCATGGGGAACGAGAGCAGCACTACTGAGGCATTGGTAAGGCCAGGATTGCTACTTGCTCCCCTGCTGTGCTGCTTTACATTTCTCAAAATATTCTGAGCACAGACGACTAAAAAAGCTAACTTAATTTCTGTGATCTCTAACTTTTGGAGGTCTGTAACAGAAGCTTTTCTAATAAAAAATTGTATTAAAATCATGCTTTATTTCTGAACAGGCTGAAAAAATTTCCTAAAGTTTGATTAATTACGCCACTAAAATGTGCCTACTTGCTTTCTGATGCTACAGTTTTGTACTTAGAAAGAAGATCCATTGCAAAATAGTAATTTGCACATGACTGGAAGACTTTAGGTGGAGAATTTTGGATTAATATAACAGGATTAAAATAACCATTTGTCTCATAAACAGCTAATAATTAAGGTCCAGAACCGACACAGAGTAGACAAGATTTGGTTTAAACTCCTGTCTTCCTGATGAAGTGAAGTTGCTAACTGATTATTGAGTAATAGCATTTGTTTCATAATTCTTCTATCTCTTAAACTTAAATAAGGGTCTTAAAAAGTCTAAAATTGAATTTACAGAAACTTGAAGAAACCCTGGAAAAATGTAAACCAGCATTTCTCCAACTTTCTAACAACAACCAATTGCCTTGGAAATAAAACAATTGTTAAACTATTAAAGAAACTTCATAACTCCTGCTTCTCTTGGTTGCACATTTGAGCATTCCCCCCTTTTGGTGAACCGTCTTGTTCCCCGTTACAGCCAGAAGAGGGCGCTCCAGAAAACGTGGTTCTGTTTCCACCCAGAGAGAACCAAACTGAAACCCTGCAGGTACACAATGTCTTTGAATGCTTGTCATTTTTAGCATCAGTTCATAGTGGTAAGATGCTTAGAGTGCTTGTTGCTGTGAACACCGCTGGTTATGCTACAGTGCTTTGCCGGTTTGGTCCACAGAGAGAAAACTGACCGTGTTGTGTAAACTCTGAATTTGTGCATTTGTTCGATATCCTTTTAAGCAGGTGGTTTGGATTAACAGATGTTCTGTTATTAATTACTTAGATTTTTTTTAAAAATTATTATTATTGTATATGATGTCTAATTCAAATAGTCACATATGTCCCTTAGAGACCTGAACAAAATACAAACAAATAACAATCCTCCAAACCCTACATTGTCAATAAACTAACAAGACTACATGTAAGCTCTCAGTTTATTCAGCTGTGCACAGCAAAGCTATTTGTGGTGATAATACTGATTATCAGTTTCACAAAAAGATTAAAGGTGAAGTAATAAATTTCATTCTGGTGTATGAGTGTTTAGTACAGCAGGAATTTTACTTTCCAGCTTGTGTAAATTGGGGTGATTATATTTTTATTCCTAACAAAAAAAAAAAAACCCGCTTACCCCAGTCCTGAAACACTTTTGTTTTGTTCACTTAAAACTGCAGTATGTAACTTTTATTAAAAAAAAAAAATTTTTAAACATATCCTCTATGTTGTAACAATACAATATGAGACAAATAGTCTGTAAAAAATGAAGCTCCTCACATTATCTGTCCCATACCGTACTGTCACAAGGGATTAGTTTTAACAGACATGTAAAAAAAAAAAAGAAAAGAAAATTCTAAAAATTACATGCTGCAGCTTTAACATTTAAAGTTTGCCTTCTCTCAAATATCAAGGCCTGTTAGTTTAAAACTTGAAGCTTTAACAGCAGCCCAGTTGGGCTGGATGTTTTTTCTCATGTTCAAGTTTTAACAGTAGAGGTTTTTGTCGTATTTACCCTTTAAATAATTGCCAAAACCTTTTCTGTATACCACTAAGAGCAGCCCAGTACCATCAATGGTACTTGTGCCACAGTTTTGAGAGTTACTTTCTTTTTTTGCTTCTTTGTTTCTTTCTGCTTCTTAAAATACTTGTGGTATGATAATTTTAATAAAAGATAACAGTTTTCTGGTAGAACCTAGGACAAATTTTTAGGTCAAAGTTGCATTATAATCTAAAAAATGTAGCTAACCATCTTGTTGACTCTCATTTTAATATGGTGCTACTTTGATAAATGTAACAGTTAGCACTTCTTTATTTAAGTGTTTGTTTTTTACAGCCAAAAATATTTTTAAGGAGCTAAATTTGCCTTTCAATTAAGTGTAAAAACATTCAATGACTGTCTTTGAGCAGTTGACTGGCAGTGCGCAGCAGCAAGTTTAGAAGTCAGTATTACGTTATTCTAATTTTAGCCCTTTTAATGCCATTACTTAGATATATCTTGACAGTGAAAACTGACCTGTTATTATCTTACATTGCTAATAGTAGCTAGCCTGGTTACTGAGGATATCAATTAGAAATCCCACTGGCTTCTAAACTAGAAACAGGAGCTGAGCTCACTATAAATAGTCATCACCACTTGTTCCCGGTTCATTCTCTCAATTATCTTGTCTTTGTTTCACTTTTGAGAAGTTTCTTACAAATCAAACATCAACATGCTTGAATGACTCATCTTTTTGGTTGTTTACATCTACGACGGATTGACTCTGGAGTACATTCTGGTCCCTTTAAAGGTTTCACTGCATGCCCAACCTTTGGCCTGATTCTTAGCATTCACCTGCAAAGGCACGGGAGATACGGTATGATGAGAATGAAAGAAGGAAGCCCGGGGCAGGATTAGTTATAGAAAGATGGGAGAAAGGAAGAGGGATTGTAGTTGGGAGGAGGGAACAAAAACAGAAGAGAGAAAGCAGAGGGGAAGAGTTTACAGTAGATGGGGGAGGAGAACACGTAGCACTTCCCTGTGACCAGCCCACTCGAGCCAGTTACTGTCTCAGCAGCGAGGAGCTTTGTGTTTGGCAGTGCGGGCTAGTGTAGTGTTTCTACTCTTCACACACACTCTGCAAGAAACAGAGGCGGCTTATGGAAATTTAGCAGGGGAGCGGCAGCAGCTGAGCCGGAGGAGGAACTTAGCTGAGTCAGTCAGTGCAGGAGAGAAGAGGGGACGTCAGCAGCATGTGTTGCAGCATGTTTCAGTGCCGCTGTCTACCTCCCATCAAAACACACAGTCCTGCAGAGGCTGCACACACTGTGAGCATGACACAGGGATAGCAGAGGAGCTGCACTGTGGAGTCACCTTCAGCGCAGCGAGGCGCACTGCTGGGTAAGTGCAGCACTCACTTTCATAACAGGAGGAAGCTCCTCTTTTTCTCCTCTTACCAGGAGTCATGTGGGGCTCATTAAAGTTTTTTAAGCACATGACATGTTGGATTAACGTGACGTACCGCATGGCGAAGATTTCCAGGCGACTTCAGCCTGGTTTCTGTTTTGTTCTTGTGGGTTAATTAGTATCAGCAACCCCTTGTGTGGTGTTGAAACCAACAGAAATAAGGACTGTGGTTGTCCACCTCACTGACCCCTCTGGTGACCTTTAAAGGGCCAGTAAGCAGGTGAATGATTGTTGGCTGTAAACTTTTTGAAGCGTGGGGGGGCCTTCTTTTCATACAGGCTTATCATTGCATTACGTGCAGGTGCAGAAGAATGTCTTTTATTAATCTAATTATGCAACAACTATACAGAAAATAGACCCAGCAGTGAGATCACAGGCATTCAAAGTGACACTCCTGCCGGTTCACTTTTTCATTTATTCTCTTTTGTGTTTTTGTCTTTTTTTTTTAAAGAAGCACTGCAGAGACCAGCTAAACTAAAACATGTAAAAACAGATTTATATGGCAGTTTTTTTTTAACTTTGTTTTGCAAATATTTCCATGAGTTCATGAGAAATCTTGAATATTTGCTCTTGTTCTGAATGTGTTGAGCATAGCAAGATCTCTGTTACATTGACAAAGGTGAGGCTTCTGAATCTCACACAAATGTAAGTGTTAATCTGACTACAGCATCTGTATTCAGTTAGTAAACCACTCTAGTGTGCAGACAGCCGTTTGTAATGCAGCCAAACTTTTCTGTATGTTTCACATGGAGGCATGCTTTCTACAGCTGTTTATACCCAACGTGTTCATACCAGTTGAACTTTTCACATTTTCTTTCTCATTACAATCACAAACTCGTATGTCAATCTGACATTTCCCGATTACTATATATTTCTAGTGGATACTTGTGAGGTGGAAGCGAAATTGTACATGAATTACAATCTAAATTTATATTCCTTTTTTAAAAAACACCTCAAAATGAAATCCAGTGCAGCCAATTTCCTTTATAAGTCACAAGATAGCAGAGCTCATATGTTTGTAATGTAATTCTTATGGTGAAACTTGGCACAGGTTGCATCATGCTGTGGGGATATGTTTCTTTAGTAGAGACAGGGAAGCTGGTCAAAGTTGAATGGAGGATGGATAGAGCTAAATCCATGCTAATTCCGGAAATAAAACTTGCTAAAGGCTACAGAAGTATTGTATGTTCTAGTTGGACGACTCTATGCTTATAGCCACAATTGTTAGATTAATGTACATGTCCGTTAGTATGGCCTAGTCAAAGTCAAGACCTAAATTCTATTTAGAATCCAGGGTTTCTCCCAGAAAACTTTCTAAGCCCGGTGGTCGGGGCGCCGAGGTGGTCCACCGTGTTTTTATATTAAAGATGTTAAGTAGACAGGAAAAATAAAAATATTACTGGGCAATTATATGTTACGGGAGACATCGCCAGTGAAACGATATTTAAACCCACAACTAGTTTGTTCACAAATACAAGCGCCAGCGGTGTTATTGGTCCGGCTTTAAATGCATAAACTATGAACGTATCTTCTATAAACATATCTTTTAGGAATAAATCTGCTCCACCAGTAAAACGCTCAGAGCAACAGAGACGCTTGTGATCCGGCTTAAAATAATAACGATAAAAAAATAGCGTTTTTTAAAATTTGTTATTATTTTCCTAAAAACATAAACAAGAAAGGCTTAGCCTGGTGGTGGGACTCGTAAAGGATGGTGGGCCGCCAAGCCTATAATATACTGGGGGAAACCCTGGAATCTGTGTGCAAAGACACTATTGTTAATGTTTGTCCATCCAGCCTGGCTGAGATTAAAATATTTTTCAAACATGAGAAGGTGAACATGTAAGAAATATATAAAAAATGCACTTTTCCTTCCACTACCCAGTTATGCACTACTTTGTGTTTGTTAATTATATGAAACTCCATTAAAACACATTTAAGTTTGAGGTTTTAGCATCACAAAATGTGGAAAAGTTCCAGGCTTTTGCTAGGCAGCATGGATTAAAGAAATTACACTAAAACTTAAGAAACTGGTCGTACACTGATGTTGTAGAACACGGTTATAAAGTTATTTCAGTTCTGCACATTTCTGTATGTGCCTACACAAGCACACTTTATTATGCTCCTGCACCTGCATGCCACAGTCTAAAGAAAAACAAAGCAAGATCCATGAAATGAAAGAAAACTTTCCAGGCTCCATTAACTGAGCAGCTCCATGAAATTCCACCGAATTGTGACCATTCAGTGTTTGGATGCTATGAGGGCGACGTTGCTGCAACACGACGACACTGCCAAGTGTTGTGTGTGTGTTTATATGTGTCTGTGATTGGACTGTTTCACAGTCAGACTGACAGAAATCCTGACAAAATTCAATATTTTTTTTAAAGTTTGACGAGTGGAGTTTTAAGTTCCTGAAACAAAAGGGCAAACTGTTTTCTGTGTAATGGTTATAGCCAGTGTCTGTTGTGCTTTACAGCATCTGGAAAGACTGGTTCTGTCATCTGTGAACAGACTTGTCTGCTTGGTAAATTATTTTTGAAGCCTTACAAAAGAAATGTACTTCCTTATAATGTGTTTTTTAGATAGACAGCTGCAGGCTGTAATAATCACCTACTTTATTTTATGCATTTAATGGTTGTAATTTCAAAGCCCAAGAGCAGCAAAGCATGAATGAAGCTGCAGATGTAAAGTCTAGACAGTGAGGTTGGAGGTTTGGCTTTGAAGCTAGAGATAGTGCTGGTAGTCATGATTGATCTGAATACCATCCATCTATCCATCTTGGGCTGCAGCTAACGATTATTTCAGTAATCGATTATTCAATTGAATATTCTGACAATTAATACATTGGATAAAAAAAATTGGCACATTGTGTAGATTTTTTATTTAACTTCTTAAGCATATATTAGAAATACTTCACAGGATGAAAATAATAAATTCCTTTTTAAATAACAAAATGAACATTTCTATTGCCTAATAAGCTACAACCTCATTCCTTGAGTAGATCAGTGTAGGGCTGATCTACTTAATAGAAGTTTTTTTGTTTTGTTTTATTTTTATACAGAATTTGAACCAGGCGAAGCTAAAACTATGCCATTTATGGAGTTCTGGGTAGAACATATTTAGAGACTAAGAAGTTTTGGCTTAATTATTGCTCTGCTTCTTTCAGAGTCTGTGTACTCCAGTTAACAATTAATTGATTGCTAAATTATGTGACACTTATTTCAATAACTGATTTATCATGATTCATCTGATTAATCATTGCAGCCCTACATCCATCTGTCCATTAGTTTGTATGTCCATTTGTCATTTTTCTATCTTATTTGCATTGCTTTTGTGTGCATAGGCAAAGATGAAATTTCATGCAAATAAGTATAGTCAGTTTGAAAACAAAGCCAGACTGAACACAGCGGATAAGAATCAGACACTGAGATCAGTTAACGTTCTGTTAGCTTGTTATCAGACAAGCTGACAGCAACACACAAGCTAAGAATCGGTTGATAACTGATGTTAGGCTGGTATATACCTGCATCAACATAAGAAAAGCAGATCTAATATGTGACTCCAGATAGTCTGCTGTGGCTTTGTTGTACCAGCTGTTGGCTTAATAGTTTAACACATGGGTGGAGTTATTTGATCACATGTTGTGTCTGAACATTAATCTCTGGGTGTTTCCTATGTTTGCTTCCAAAATGCTCATGCTTGTTTAACTACATTCTGCAGTATGTTGCGCATGTGCTGCAGGTTGCAGCGCACCAACACGATGTCTCCACTGTCTCACAGATTGAAGCGGAGAGTCTGAGTGGACGGGACAACCAGGCGCTGCTGACCGAATCCTCCACCTACCAACCAGTGCTCCCAGAGGTCCCAGTCATCACTGGAGTGGAGGAGGGCACAGGATCTGCAGACCAGGAGGACCAGGAGGAGCTTGAGTTTCCTCACGATCTGCTGCCCAGTTTGGATTTCAGCAGCGAGTTGAACATCTGGGAGTCTTCACTGGGGTATGTAGAAACATGTCCTTTCCTACAGCTGTTTTTTCACCTCAGAGGAAATTACAGATGTTTTTATCTCTCAGGCTAATAAATAAATCACACTAAACTTTAACTTGCATACAAAAACTTTCTTTTTTCTCAAAAACAAATAAACACCCTCTCTCCCTTTGGATTTGCTTGTGGGAAGTTTGTAGCTTTGCTTCTAGCTAATAAAGTTATTGTGTGCAGTTTTTTAATGAATATTATATTTATTAAGGAAAAAAAGCTATTCAAGCCACCCTGTTTCTAAATAAAACACAATAACTTGTAGTAATACCCCTGCTGTGTACAACTGACAATTAAACATTTGTGATAACGAGCAGTGAGTCTTTTACATCACTGTGGAGGAACAAATGTCTTAATTTAACCTTAATGGAAAATTCTTAAGAAGGAGGTTATGCCACAGCATTTCAGTCAAATCTAAGTCCAGACTTTGACTAGGCCACTCCAGAACTTTCTGTGTGGATACAGTAATAACCTTACAGTGAGAAAGCTGGGGTTTCGAACAAGCATCAAAGACTAGAAAAGTGACATCAAGGATTTCTTTTTGGTATCTGTCTAAAACTGCAGGTTTTAGACAGAAGGTAGCACATGATTTGGCATGCGTCTCTGCTGTGGGACTGTGGTCAGCTGTAAATGAGCTCAAACCGACAATAAGGTTTAATCAAAGGTGAACAGATTCTAGTTTGACCTTCTAGAAACATTTACTCCATTTATGAAAACAGAACAGAGGTTGAATTTTACTTTTCTTAAAAATATTAAAATTTCTCCTCGTGCTTGTTAGAAAGTTATTTCTAACAACTAGGTGAAGTGTCAACCAATCCTCACAAGAGGCTCCAGTCCCTTGCTGAGGTGACAAAGTATACTGCAAATAACCCTGTGATTATATTAATTACTATAGAAAAGTTTATCTAATAAAATATGTTCAGTTCATAAAGAAGCATTTCATTAAAATATTTACACCACTGAGGCCAAGTTGGGTCAAGTAATTGCCAAAATTTTATTGTTGGAAAATAAAATAACTTTGTCTAATGATGCACTGGTTATAAACAATACCATATGTGCAAGTTATCCAGAGGTGAAAGTAAACTCGATTATGATCTGTGCGTGTCTCCATGTTTTCTTTTATGGACCTGTCAGCAGAGCTCATTCTAGCTCCGATGGGAGAAAATGTGAGCAGGTGTACCCCCTGCTGGTGGGCCTGGAGCATCACATCAATGTCGGTGGACAACTGCAGGTTTTAGACAGAAGGTAGCACATGATTTGGCATGCGTCTCTGCTGTGGGACTGTGGTCAGCTGTAAATGAGATCATAGCATTATAAATCAGGGCGCTTGGGCTTAATCTAATGTTTCTAGCTCATGCTTGATTTCGATGATGCTGCCGGTTGAGGCAGGTTTTATTTTAATTTGTGGTGATTAATTTCCTCATGATAAAGTGGCTTATCTGTGAACACGTTTTTTTTCATAATCTGCGTCAAGGTTTTAATGTTTACCAAAAATCTCACACCCTGCTGCAGTATAGATAATGTTTGACTTCATATATTAACAGCTCAAACTCCAAAAAGAGAAGTATGGCAGACAGTGATCCAACTTTTTTGCCTACTCGTTGTAGACTTATTAGTCTGAAGATACATTGCTGTTTGAGACATTTGCTTTATTCCATTTTTCAGGCAGCAGCAGGAATCATTTTGATTCCTTCCAGCTGGAAACACTGGAGTTTATTTACTGCTCTGCCCTTTAGTGAAAAGTGCCAAGAGAATTAGATACAGGCTTGAATGGCAGGTTGGTTAGTGAGCAGAATGCTGGAAGAGATTTTGTGTGTACAAGAATACAAGGAGTGCAATCACAGCTGACGGATGAAGGGAATAATAATGATTTTCCTCCACCTAAACTTTACTGCAGACTAAACACAAACAACTGTTTTGGTTTCTGTGGATTGGCATGAGAGAAGTTTTCTTTTAAAGCTGTTTTATTGTCAGTTGGTTTTGGTATAGAGTTGACAAAAATTAAATGGTAAAGACGATGAAACCCAAACAGAATAAGCAAGAAGAATGAGGGCAAATAACTATGACAAAACTTGGTATTTCCTGTACTACTAATTAAAAGCTAAGCAGGGACTCAGGTATTTCATCTGTCTGGCTGAAAAGTCTCCTAAAACGAGAAACATATGGTTTTGAAGTTTTGACAAGAAGCAACTTATTTACAGTTTTCTAGCAGTTTTCTTTCAAGTTTAATACACTACTTCTGATGTAAAGTTCAGCCTGGAATTAAGTCTTAAATAGTTTCCTTCCTGTGTTACCCTGGCCAAAAATTTAGATTTTGTTCTCATCTGACACCTTTTCTAACCCTAAACTGGACATTTTTCATAACAGTCTCATTAGTGGAGTTCACAACTAATAAAGATCTTTCTCACCTGAGCTATGGACCTCTGCCGCTCCCTTATATCTATCATGGGCCTCTTGGCTACTTTTCTGCTTAATGCTCCTCCGACTGACTCATCGGTTTAGTTGTACGGTCATTTTATTTGTAGTTATATAGTTGTGCTCTTCCTTTTTAGATTGCTTCTTAAAAAGTGAGATGAGCAAAACTCGGGACACAGCATATAATGCAACAATAATTTTAAATAAGGCTAATAAATAATACAGTCATATGAATGCACCCACCCTTGCTCATTCAAGTGTTTTTGTAATTTTCTTTAAAGCCATTTTAACTAATAATATGAGCTTCTTTCTAAAGTATTGATACACCTTTCCACATTTTGTACTCTTTACCATCACAAATCCCAATTTATTTAACAGATTTTTTAATGTAATTCAACTACTCTCACACATGGTGAAACTTTGCCGTGTGTGTCACAGTGTGTTTAAGTAGCAGCCATAATGAAGTGAAGACACATCTTAACATGTAGAAAATACAATTTCCTTTCAAGCCTGTTATATTTTTTTGCTTCCGCTAACTTCCTGTTTAACACCTCACCCATAATATCGCGTTTACACCAAAAAGTGTTATGATTCTGATGCATACGCTGATCTAAGAAGGATTAGATTTTTCTTGTTTTTGTTAGTGACTGTCTAGCCCATATAGATCTCTGTTGACAAAAATAAGAAACAACAATTTAAATTTCATTGTGACTTCCTGCTACAAGCATGTCTGCATGAATCCAGGGTGAACATGAACAAAAATGTCAGTTTCAGTGTGAATTCCTGAATGTGTTTGAATTAACAGTTTGATGAAGCTATTAATGTTGCACATCTTTAAATAGGGAGACACTAAGGATCAGTGAAAACTAATTTAATGAAGTTAATTAGAAGTAGTTTGTGCTCTGGTCTGTTTGTAAAAAGATGTGCATGTTATTTAGCTCCCATAATATTAGAAACAGCTGATATTCAGTTCTTGCTCAGGAAGGGCCATCCCAAGCATCTTGAAGTGCAACTGGGTGTTGTGTTTGCTGAGCATGGGCTTCTGCTCTGCCAATAGCAATAGCAATGCTCGACGGCATTGTGGAATGAGCAGCTGTCTGTCTGTCTCGTCCTAACCGTGTCACCTTGCCCTCATCTCAGGCCAGATGGCACCCAGCCAGTAATCCCAGATGTCCATTCTTCACCTCAGCCGGGACCCCTGACACCTTCCCCAACCAACTTCTTGGACCAGGAACTCCAAATGGCCTTCCAAGAATGCGAAGAACAAATGGCGTCGCTGGGCATGCTCTCTTCTAAGGAGTCTGAAATGACTCAGAATGTAGTAGGGAAGACAACCAATGAGGGGATGGTTAATGAGTCCAGCAAATCGTTCTCACCACTTTCAGTCGCAGTGCAGCCAGGACATAGCAACGGGGCCCGTGGAAACGAGAGTACACATGGAAACAGTGAGGCAGCACACAGTCAGATGGATACAGTTGTGTTTAGTTTTAGGGATTACATTCTAGGAAAGGAGAATAACTCTAGGAAAACAGAGATGGAAAATAAAGTAGAAGCAAATCAGAGCATGGAGAAATGTTCAGAGCTTAAGTCAAGAATGGAGGTGAATGAACAAGAGGAGAAATTAGATACAAATAAGGAATCTCCGAAAGAACAGAGAGACTTAAAGACTTTAAATGAACATGTTGGTCTGAGTGTCACTACTGAGATAAACAGTTCAAATGATTTTGATACAGAGATTAAAGAAGAAAGCCCAAGAGGAACAGCAGAGGCTGCAACCTTATGGAAAGAAAACACAAATGATGAGTTTAATATCAATGTTTGTACAGACGAGTCGAATGGTTTAGATGCAACAGCATCAGGATCAAAAAAAGAAACAGACAAGCAAAGGGAGGATAATCAGTCAAGATCAAAATCTGAGAAACAAGTTGGACAGAACAAAGAAGCAAAGAAAAAGAAACACAAGAAAAAGAAGAAGATAGAAAAGAGTGCCGAGAGTGACCAGGAAGCAAAGACAGAGCTTTGGCAGTCTGAAACTGAAAAACGGGCTCTGTCACTATCATATGTTGCCACTCACACAGATTTAGCAGAAAATGCTGCATCTGTGTCAGAGCTAAACTCTGAGCTTCTGTCTTGTGGGGAAGAGACTGATTACAAGCAACAGCTGAGTCCTGTGGGAATGCAAAAGTCTTCCCCTCAAAGTAGTCTGGATCATCTTACTGCCTCAGCCTGTTCACCTGACTCCATGCAGCCTCTTTCACAGGGGACCCATCAGTCAGAGAATCACAACAATATGGATATGAGTGTTAATGATCAGAGCTCAGAGTGTGAGCAACATGTAACTGAAGGAGAAAATGGCATCCACAGTACACCAGCAACAAATCTCCAAACTGCAGCTACCAGACAAGGTGATTCTAGTGAAAAGGGATTGAATGCACAGAGACAGGAGACTATAGTTACTACAGAAACAAAAATACCCACAGCAGAGGATCAGAGCGTACTCTCCAACAGCAGAACTTGTGTGGGAGACGTTTGTGTGGAGAGCGGCCTTGGAAATGCTGTAATAGTGGTTAATACGTTGCCACTGACAACACCCACACTGTCAGAAGTGATAGAAAGCGAGGGAGAGGGAGAAAGTGTGAGCCGTGATCTACAGGAGACGGTGGCTACTGTAGCAGTTGCAGAGAGTGAGGAAGGAGCAGGAGAAGGCAAACTGGATGGAAGAGCAGACTATCCTACCTCTGCGGATGTAAAAAGAGACAAACTCCAGGAGAGCCCCCACCTCGTCTCATTTATCTGCTCACAAGGAAATTGCACGCTTCCATTCTTGGCCAAAGAGGGGGAGACTGAATGTGAGGAAAGCTGCAGCAGCAAAATGCCACACAACTTGGCTGAGGCTGAAATTAAGGGACCGAGAGAGGCGTGCATTCACAGCACAGACACAGAGATCTCACCAGCTGAAGAGACGGACGCTGAAAAGGAGCTGCTATTTTCCGAAGGCTGTACGAATACCTTTGGTCCTGATTTCCAGGATCACAGTGGTGCACATTTAGAAAGATCGGAAGAGGGAGGGGAAGGAAGAGGAGGGGAGGTAGGAGAAAAAGGAGGGCTTGCTGGAGAGCACAATTTACCGAGCCAGCTGAAAGGCTCTGCTGGAGGGGTGTCATCAGTCAAGACGGGAGCGAGTCCGCCCTGTGATGTTGCCGAGTCACAGTTGAAGTCACCGTGCCGGGGTGAGCCGATCGCTACCATTCCTGAGGGCTCTGAAGAGGAGCATTTCTATCACAAGCAGCATGACGCGACAGTTTTACTTCTTCTCTCTTACTCTGAGCAGCAGCAGAACTCCAGCCATACAGACGCTGAGATAAAGACTGAACCAATACAAGAACTGGTTTCAGAGGATGCACTGTCTTTGGAACAACCTTGTCAGATACCAATCATCACAGAAAGGAACTGCAACCACGTCTTCCAGCCTTTTACCTCACCTCAGCCTTTGAATACATCACATCGAAGTGAGCAACAAGCAAGATCGGATCAACAGGTTGGACCTTTTAGCATTAAAGAGAAAACAGCCGAAAGTACAGCCAATACCCACAGTGAGAGTGGTAGTCCCAACATGACTGGAAGAGGTGTCCGTCTGTGCACCAGCAGTGGAGGTAACAGAGTTCACTTTGCTGATGATGTTAATTTTAAGCTCAGCTCCTCTGAGACTCTTACAAACATGCCAGTTCTAGGTTTGGACTGTGCTTCTTTGCCTCCGTTGACTGTTCATGAGACGTTGCACCATCCTGTGACAGAGGCCAGTTATACCTTCCCCAATCATCTCAGCTTTGATATGCCAGAAAACTCCACAAGTACAGGTTTTATGAAGGATGAAGAAGAAATACATGGTTTAAATGAGGTTCAAGGAAAACGAACGGCCATTTTGGGTGAAGGCGACTCTAACAAAATTGCCTTAGATCGTGATCACAATGAAAAAAATGCTATACACTTACAGGGAATGGCCGAAGCCAAGGAACGCTCAAAACAACTTTTTTCTCCCACCGGGGAGAAGCAGATGGGTAAGGAAGAACGTGATATTGACAGTGAGACTCGAAATGCAGGTGAGACTAAACGCCTGCAGGAAGATTTATCTTCAAAACATGATGCTACTGTGACCCATGAAGAAAAGGGAGTGAACCAGCATAATGCATCTGAAGCTGACCCCTCAACATGCTCAGAATCAAAACCTCTAGAGCCCACCTCTCAGCCTTCCTGTTTAGATGAAACCCCTCAAATTGGACCAGTCTTTACTGATGTCATGGAGTCTACTGGGGTACTCATGGGTAGTTTTACTGGTTTGACAAAGGAAGAGACTGGCTCTGTCAGCAACTCACCCGTTGCATTACAGACTCCTGGACCAATGATGAGTCACCTGGAGTTTATTACCGACTGCGATGTCTCTTTTCCAGAAAGTGCCAGTTTGAGAACAGATGAAACTTGTCAGGAGCTGAAGGATAGAGATTGTGCTGAGCCCTCTGATGATGAACTCCTGATATCTCGCACCAAGAATTTGAATAATCCTTGTTCACAAGTGGAACATTTGACTGTTGCAGACCAGTCTTCAGCTGCAGATGATGTACTGTCAAAAGAAAAATCTGGTAATATAATGCCAACATGTCTCGATAAACCAGACTCTACTATTATTGAAACGTCTAACAGAGATGACCTAGCATGTGTCAACTACCTTACTAATGAGACAAATGTTAACACTGAAAATGATAGTATGGGGGAAAAAAAGAAACTAAAAGAAGACATAACCATGGATAATCAAGAGGAAGCAGCAGATAACAAAATTCAGCAAACGGGAAAGACATACCCAACGTTGCAGCAGCAGTATAATGGACCAGATAAAGAGGCTGTTTTTATGGGAGCAGCAGTTCTGCAGCCACAGTGTAAACACAATATGGAGACTGAATCACCGCCAACAGAAACAGCAAACAAAGAAGAAAGCAATAAGAGCTTTCCATCTAAATGTGGAAGTAAAACTTCCTCAACTTCCAGCAGAACATCTGGAAGATTTTTACCTCCTGAGTTGGAGTCCAACACTGAAACTCAGACTCTTTATGACCAGAGTTTGAGCCAAATTGTGACAGCAGTGCTGGAATGTAGCTCTGACACTGATGCTACACCAGATCTGAGGGCAGATTTTGGCCAATCACAGGACTTGCAAGATCTAAACAGTTTGGCTCAAGAACCAGAGCAAAGGGAGCAGCGTCTGGGATCCACACATTCCACAGAGGAGATGTCAGGTGGAACCGCTGACGGCAAAGAAAAGATTTGCAATTGGACTCAACATGCAGGTCCAGAGGAGGGAGACTGCCCTGATCAGAGTTTGTTTGAATCAGTCAACAAGGATGAGTTGTTTAGATTTGCAGTGAAAGAAGAGGTGCCATCTGGCTTTTCTGTAGATTTAAATGGAAGTGAAAATGGTGCAGATGGAAAAGCATCAGTTGACTCAGGATTAGTAACTGTTTGCTCTCAAGTAGGTGGGATTGGGCAGAGATTAGATGTGAATAAAGACCCTGGCTTAGAGCTAGATGAGTCAAACAGAAACACAAAGCCAGAACAAACAACTAACATGGACCAGCACAGAACATGTGAAATGTTTAAAAGCAGTGCTGCATCTCTTGAGTTTGCTTCGACTTCAGCTAGCCAACACTCAGTTTCATCAAAAGTCAGCGCAGATAGTCAAGACACTTATATTGCAAGTGCAAACCAAGCTAATGGCGTTTATCCGAAGGGGTTTAGCACACAGCAAAATGTTGGGGAAGCAGAAACTAGAGGAGAGGACTTCAGTGCTGCCTCAGCTAAAGAAAGCCAGCGAGGTGACATTAAGGATGCAGAGCTGCAAAGCTGTAATAAAACCTCTGACACAGACAGCAGCCAAGTAGTACAAGCAGCCATAAAAAGCTCTAATGATGAAGAAATCCCTAAAGAAGACGAGGCAGGTTTGGTGGAGGAGAGGGAACAGACAGGGGTGCAAGTAGCTGATAGTGATGAAAATGCAGGGAAGCAAGTGATTTTAAATTTAAATGATAAAGAAAGTGGAACAGAATCAGAGTCCAGTCTCTTTAACAATGACGTGCCACAGAGCAGCACAGAAACCCCTGCTTGTCCCTCAGAAGGGGGCGTAAGCTGTGCTAAAGAAACGGAAATAGACTGTAGTGTGATAGATAAAACAAATGCTGATGCCATCATCATCCCATCTGTTGTTACTTCGACCACCATCCCGTCTCTTAATGAGTCAGAGAAACGTCATAATCAGGTGGCATTTTCAGAACCACAGGATAATGCTGAGGTAAAGCCCCCTGCCACTGCTTCTCGGCGTGATGCAAAATCTCTTGAAAAGACTTCTGCCTGCTGCTCTCTTGTTGAGCAAAAAGTTTCAGAGAGTCCTGATCCAGAGCAAGGATTCCAGGAACCAGAAACAAACTGGATTCAAGCCCTAAAAGACGCTGCATCCCTCTCTCAGAGCGAGCAAGTGAATACACAAGATGCCTTGAGGTAAACACAATAGCATGTTCATACAGTTTTGAAAATTGTTCTAAGAGGATCATATTAGTTGCTATTTTGGATTTGGATTTATTGTGGTCAGATTCTGTCAAAGGTATTCATAGTTCTGGTTCCCCTACCTGTAGCTGACAGATAGTATTTCTTAGTAAGTATGTAGAAATGTGGAAGGCTAAAGTCACGTTGTGATCACTGGGAGGCATCATTAGACAGATTAGGATACTGGACTTCAGCTGCGGGTAGTTCTTCAGTTCATCTGTATAGAACAAGTCTGAAAGACGACACCATTCTGAAGTTTGTATTATATTCAGATTCTTCAAAAAAAACAACACAGAAACTTCAAACTAATTTGTTCTACCTTTGATTTGACTAAAATTCAAAGTCAAAGATAAGTACATTTGTTAAGTTTAATGAATGAAAATTCAAAGGAAGGAAGTTTTTACAAACAAAAGAAGCTTTTGCTAAGGAAGTGAAGAAGCAGAAAAACCCTCACAAATATAATTATCAAACTATATTTTAACCAACTCAAGCAAGACCAGAGTTATTAGATTTATTCTGATTTTTGTTTTGACTGTGGACAAAACAGTCTGAAAGACAAATAAAAAATGCAACCTAAATCCAATCTTCATTGATAATCGGATAATCTGTTAATTGTGAATAATATTCCTTACTATATCCTTAATGTATTTTTGTTTTGATTAAAACCACGTAATACTTTTTTGTTAATTATGTTATTTTTATTTCATTCATTTTGTGTCCAACACATTTTGAAAATTTTGTTAAATAAGATAAGATAATTTTATTAGTCTCCCATAGGAGAAATTTGTCTTGCAGGGGCAAAACTGCAATACAACAATAAAAGCTCATCCAAGAGGAGCCATTTAATAAATGTCTTATTAAATAGTTAAATTTGTTTAACACTTCAAACCCAGGCAGCTATTACTGATAATATCATCACAGAACATCACAACAAAGCAAATCTGAAGTATTCCTTTACTGTCTTTGGATTCAGGCAGACATTTTTTTTGGGATAATTTCTGTTTTTAAATCGACATCACAGTAACACCCTGTCCAGGCCGTGTTTGGAGCGCTATTGAGGAGAGCATCGTGACAATGAATATGAATGAGGATGTAAACACAGAGCTGCACTTTGTGTTTGAAATGAGTCATATGACTGCCGGTTGAACTCTAATGAAAGTAAAGCAGCCCATTATGTTCAAAAGGATGACATCAGCTGTGACATCTCCAGGGAGACAACGAGCCTCTTCTCACACAAAACACACCGTCTACATTTCTGTATACACAACCTTCACAAACCCACGCAAACTTGTCATTTGTTTGGACTTTTGCTGTCAAGCAACAGCTTCATTAACCCTTTTCTTCTTCTATTCTTCTTTTCCCAGACCACTCCCATCTCTGGAGTCTCCTCAGGTTGAGTTTGTAACTCCCACTGAGGAGATTCCTTCTGCACTGATATCAGACGAGGTGATCCTACCACCAGAGGAAGCAGAGGTGAAGAGACCAAATGATCTTCCTAAACCTTTAGAGAAGGTGGATCTTCCTGAACCAATAAAATATTCGGCAGATTTGATCTCGCAGGCTGAGCTCCCAGGAGAATCATCCAAAACAACAAAACCTTTGGAACAAGAATCATCTCAAAAGTTGTTCGACAAGAAGTCTGTTTTAGAAGCAACAGAGCACACTGAAATTCTACAACCTGCTCAAGAGACAGAAGAGATTCTAGTATCAGCCAGAAATGAGGTAGAAGTCAGAGAAACACCAAATCTAGAAGCTTTACAACCAAACGAGCCAAGAGCAGAGATTGTACAACAGCAGCAGCGGCTTTTAGAAGAGCCAGAAGAAAAACCCATCGAGGTCCCACCTGTGGAGCCATTCAGAGTCCCTGTTGAGAAAACTGAGGTGCCAGAAACAGTAGAACATCCCTTAACAGAGCTACAGAACAGCGGGTAAGCTGATATTAAAAATTAAGCTATCTTTCAATAGCTTAATTGTTTTTGTAAGTGTAATATTTAAAAATATAATTCATCAGATAAACAAGATGTGATTTGTAGTCCAGTAACCTGATCCATGATATTTTCCTATAGGCACCAACCAACAGACTTCTCCTCTAGGACTTAGTCAGGATCTGGAGCATAGAAACATACCTTTTAATATATTTAGATGAATAAAACCTCATGAATTTTATAAGCTACTGTATCTATTTTTTCCCCAGAATGAATAACATTGTATTTCTTTACAATCCTTTAGACAGAATCCATAACTTCTATTCTGTCTTGAAAATTAGTACATCTCATGGGGTTTTTCGATTTCAGCCTCTTTCCTTTCCTGCCTTTTATATGTTTAAGATGAATTTGTTTGGCTCTCAGAGCCTCGGATGGTGTCTGGTTGGGTTCTTCTGTCTGCAGCCGTTTCACCGTGTCTGATCAAACCAATTAGCAGGAGCCTTTCAGTCTGTTCTGCCTCTGAGGCCATTGTTGTTTTTAGTTCAGCTTCTTCGTGACTCGTCTGGTTTTACTTTTTAAATCATTTTATCAGCACTTAGTTCACTAAGTTAATTGTTTGCTTCTTTTTTGTTGAAAAGATTCAGCACTTTGTTAACGTTTCATCCACACACTTCAATGTATTTTATCGGGATTGTAGTGCAGAACAGTGAAGTAGAAGTTAACAGTGTTTATAAATAAGTTTAAATGCAAAATACCCATGTAATCAATCCCTTTACCCTGACATCCATAATTAAAACCCAGCACATTCAGTTACATTGGAAGTCAACTTAGTAGCAAATTAAGTTCACATTGGTGCAAGACAAGCCGGGAATTCATAAAGAGAAGCTGGTCAGAGTAATTAGGAAGATGGGTGGAGCTACTAATGGGCCAATAGAGGAAGAAAACCTGTTTGAGATTGAGAAAAGATTGAGACTAATGGATAAAATTCATGGTCCAGCTGGACAGCACATTTAGACAAAATGCTAGGGCTACAATAAAATGGGTTATTTTAAAATGGTTTAACACAGTCATGTGTTCATATTACTCAGTCAAACTCTGGACCTAAATCCAAGTGAAGAATTTGTGGGAAAACTAAAAAATGAACACTCATTGACCCATTTCATTAAATATATCTGATTTTGAGCTATTTTAGATAGAAGAATGGTCAAAAACTTCAGTTTCTCCACAAAATTGATAAACCCCAAAGGTGCTTCTACAAACTGGCTTGGGATTAGAGGGATTGGGAGCAGTTACTGAATACAGATGTAGGCCACACTTTTCAGATTTTTAAAGTTCATATATAATTTTTCTTTCACTTCACAACTACGCACTGCTTTTAGTTGATCTTTCACATTAAAAAAATACTTAAAAATTTTGTTATAAGAGCAAATACTAGACAGTTAATAGGGTGTGAATACAAGTAAAACAAATCAGTGTAAACATGTAGGGATCTTTCTATTGATTTTGTCTTATTCTCTTTTTTTTTGTACCAACTACCTTCTCATTCATGCTTCCTATGCGCCGCCTGTTGCATGCCGAAGAGGCGATTACATGCCGGAGCAGCACTTGCTGCCTGTCAGTCTCGGCATTTGTCCCATCATAGACCCACAACTTCTCTCAGAGAAAGAATGATGGTGATATACACTCCCACATGTCAGCAATAGATAAGGTTGTACATGCAAACATGCGGCAGACAAAAATATGACTGCCTAGCCAATGATGTGTGTGAGGTTGGGCATATGTTGTATTTTCCTCCGCCCCCGAAGGCTAACGTAGCTGTCAGTTCTGCTCAGTCTGTGCGGCTTTGTGAGCTGAAGCCTGCAGTGGGAGGAATTTGGGCAGGACACAGTCCCACTGAAGTCATTTTCACAGAGTGCACAGGCAGGAACAAAAGCCAGGCTTCAGAGAAACACTTGAGCGTGTGTGAGAGTGAGCGACGGAGTCACAGACAGAGAGAAGGAGGAGGAGGAGGAGGTGTAGTCGCAGGTTCTCCTGTTTGTGGAGTAAAGAAGAAACTGAGTAAAAGTTAAATCTTAAAGTTACATTTTCTGTGATGGATCCTTTCCACAGCTGAAATCTGGGATTTCTGGGTGAGTTTGACAGAGAGCTTCTGCTGTTTTGTTTTTGGTTGTTTTATGTAGAACAAGTGTTGGTGCTTAAATCCTTCCAGGTGGACACAGCAGATGGTCTGGAGGTAACTTGTGCTAATTACTCTGTGCCACTGTTGACCCCAGCAGATGGGCAGAGGGGCGGGACAGACAGAGAAATGACGGTATGGAAGGATTTTGTGGAGTGAAGTTGCTGCCTCCCATTTAAGAAAGTTGACAAGTATCAACATGTTATACTTCCGCCTCTGACGACTGGATGAGAGTTTACCTGTAACTTACAGAAACTGGAAAGCTGTTTAACTTGATTCTGAATGTTTTCTCTAGAAATATGTCTGGAGTGATCAACTGCTGTATTTGTAGTGTATTTTTGGAGGTTACTAAGGAAATTTAGAGAGCTGCTTTCAGTTTGAACCCAAAGTACTTTTGAAAATTATTTATGAAAAGTTGCATTACCACATACAACAGTTGACTGGAGTTTTACTTCTAAAACCAGCTGTGGCTCTTCAAGTTTAGCATTACACCCCTTGAGCATTACATCACATTACAATCACAAATTTTGTGCAAACAAAAATCTGAAAAGTGTGGTGTGCTTCACCATTCATTGCTATTACAGCTGCAGACCGTTGGGATTGGTCTTCTCCAGCTTTACACATCAAGGGACTGAAGTTTATTCCTCTTCTTCACCGTCAAATTTGACTGAGAGCAGTTGACACAGCTTTTCAACTGGATTTAGGTCTAGACTTTGACTAGGCCAGACTAACAGATGTTTTGTATCATTGTCCTGGTGCAAGTTGATACTGACCCCATTCAAGTCTATTCCAGCCTCTAACAGGTTTTCTTGTGTCTGCTGAATAAAAAGACCCCCCACAGCTTGATGTTGCCACCACCATATTTAACAGCAGAGATAGGAGTGTGCTAAAAAATTGATTCACATAAGAATTATGATTCTCATTTACTACTATTCGGAATCAATTTAAAATGTCCGACGTGCGGAGGAAATGTATATATTTTTTACAGTTGTTGACTAAATGACCACAAACACTGTCAAATGACTAAAATGTCTAAAATTGCAACTCCTCTTTGGAGGAGGCCGTCTGCAGAATGGTGTGGTGCTCGCTCCTTGATCAATTTATGAAAAGCAAGACAGAAGATTGCAGGAAGGGAGTTATTACATCCACGCATGCATTAATATTTAAAATTTAAGAAATGTGAAAAAGACACTTTAATGTCTCCCTTAGTCATTCTACCTTGCAAACCAGAATGGAGCAGATCATGAGAATGCTTTGCACACCTATAGACTAAATCAGAATTCACTACGAATAATCATTTTGAATCAAACACTGATTTTGAGTCAAATTGTGAGATAGTGAAAGGTTCCCACTCCTAGTGGATAGTGTGTTTATGGTGGTTTGCAGGTTTGGTTTTCCACCACACAATGCTTGTTGTTTCTTGGCCCTCCTGGACATTTCACTTCTCAGACTTGATCTTGATTTATGGAGTTCACAATTAAAAGATGTCTTGTAGATCTCTGCAACTCCTGCAAAGTTACAATGGACCCTTTTGGCTGCATGTCTGATTAATCCTCAAAGCTGGTGATATTGATTTCTAATCTGTCCCTCCATTTGGTTGCTTTGAATTTTAACTAGCGATATCAGAGTAAAAGCGCCTGAATACAAATACATGTGTTGCTTTTATTTGTAAAATACTTTTAAAACATGTGTTCTTTACCTTCCACTTCAAAATTGGGCTCTGTTTTTTTTTGTTGTGCTGTTCTGTCACATAAACTGCCAGTAAAATCTGTTGAAGTTTGTGGTTGGGACAAAACATTTAAAAATATTCAAGCGGTATATATATACTTTTGCAAAGACCTGTATATCCAATCCACTGTTATATCTAAAAGGGTTTCTGAGTGTTTAGTCTATTAGGTAATCATGTCATATTTTACACACTACCAAAATATCCAGGTATTTTATCTTGCTTTCCCAAAATATATAATTATATTTAGTTGAAGCCCTACAATGATAGTGAGTTGGACTTTTTATTCAGTATTGGTAATTCATATGTGACCAATTCATGATATTTGTGTAATTCTGTGAAGCCTGAGTAAATTACTTCTTTTGTATTTCTGAAATTCATCAAACTAAATTTAAATTTGCTTCAATCTTAAACATGTCCTTTAAAGTGAGATGCAAATCTGTTTACCATTAGTACTGAAATGTTTTCCTTGCACTGTAAAATCTGAATCTGCATCTTTGCAAACCTCAAAAGGATTTCTCAACATCACAAAGCAGGCATGAGTTTCATAACCAGTTAGAGATCTTAACCATCATAGCAGACCACTTTTCTGCCGACTAGTTTTTGGTTTTGCTTGTAAATAAACAAAAGTTTCATGTGCATACATCTGAACATTAGGCGAAAACTTTCCATTGAAATATAGAGTAAAAATCAGAGGATCCATTGCAGAGCTTTGAGGTATACCAGCATTAATATCCACCTGCTGAGATCATTTTTAATCTGTGTGAAAGAAAAATGGCCCCGACTATACCACCACTGTTTGCTTTGATATTTTCTCGAAAAAAAATATTTTTTACAAATTTTGGATTCTGCTGGAAGAATTTCGATGGGTTTAAAATCACTAATAAGTGCCTTGAGCAGATTTAGAAACTGGGAGTAATAACTGGAGTTTTCTAGGAAGTTAGAAATTGCCCCTCTTTAACTGAACAGTTAATTACATGACTCAGACTAATCAAGTACCTCCTTATGAGTTTAAAAACTCCAGGTCTGTTACTATTGAAGACCTAAGAGAAGAAATAGGAATTAGATTTTTTTTTTTTTTTATCTGATACATCAAATGTAAAACAGGAGCATAAACTCTTTGGAGAGCAGAATGACTGAATAAATTGGTTTTCTGGAGGTTTTGAACAGAATCAGTAAAGTGTTGAATCCATCCTAGAGAAGTTGGATGTGTTGAAACCCAATCTTGAATGTAAATAGACTGGTTGCCCTGGTGATTGTAGATTTATTTGCTTTGCATGACTGGATAAATTATTGTCTGCAACTTATTCTGACATTCAAAATATTATGGCAGTAGAAAGTAGGGTAAAGTACAAATTTGCCAAACAATAGATGTTTTCTTTAGGCGTTTCTATGTATCGTAAACATTATGAGTTGGCTGTTGGCTGCAGAAAGAGTGATATGGTCCAATCTTTACAGCAATTTAAAAACTCTTTTTTTTTTCTTACGGTAAACTGCAGCTGGTTTCATTTAAAAGTCTGGCATAAAACACCTGGACGCTCAAACCCAGATGTTTCCAGTAGATTACTTTGGCACTAGCAACCAAAAAGGCCAGAAATACTGTCAAAGCAGTCAAATGTGTTTATTAACATTCATTAATGAACGATAAGATTGTATAATTATTCATTAAAAAGGCTCTTACAATATTGTTTTTAATTTAACGTTAAGTTTAAGAGTGTGTTGCCCTGTTCCCAGGTGAATTTATGGCAGTAAGAATGTATCAGGCAGCTTGCAGGGATAATGCCATGAGATTGAATTTGTCCCACTTGAAACAGCTCATATGCTCTAATTTGTTATATTTATCCTGCTGCTACTATGTGCTCATCATATCTGTGGGCACTGCTAAATTAGAAATCATCAGCTGTTACATTGAGTGGGTCTGCTGATACTGAACTTACATAAATCTAATCAGAGCTTTTTCCACAAATTTTCAGCATCATACTTGTGAATTCACAAGTACTAATTCAGTTTATTCAGAGGATTCAATTAAGTTCCAGATTTAGAGAATCCAGTTCATTCAGACATAATCCAGTTCTATAGTTAGATTCAAATTTAATTGCATAAAAACTAATTCTGCTGATCATAAAATGCCAGTTGGTAACAGGGAGTTCATGTAAGGAAGCTCAGTTCATGACTTCAGGTGATTGAATTTCCAGCTGTTTCTCAGCCCGAGCAAGCATGTGGCAACAGTGGAAAGAAAGTTTTGTGCACAGAAAAACCTAAGAGAAACACTCAATCAGGAGTACTTTCTATGGCAAAGAAAAACAATAAGAGTAGTCAAAGTTATTCAACCCAACCGCTTTATCAATAGCTCCTTTCAGAAAAGCGACTACAAAATACACACTCGCTGAGTCAGGGGTAAAGAAAAATATCAATGGCAGCAATAGCTCAAAGTAAAGCCCATTTTGTAAGAAACATGTAAACACAGAGGCACTTGGTCAGGACTATTTTCTGTTGCAGAAACAAACAATAAATAAAAATTAAACAAATCTAGAATATTTAAATTATATGCCTGAGCAGCTCCTTTTAAGAAGAGAATAGCCTAACATCGAATGGCTTGCTTTACGTTTTACAGCAAATAACAGCATAACATAAAGCTAAAAGCAGCAACAGCAGCAGCTTCCTTTTAGGAAAGCAACACAGCTAAATGCAGAAGCACTAGGCTACTTCTATTGCAAAGCAAAACAAGGTGGAGTTAATGCCAGCACAGCAATGCCTTTAGAAAAACAAATATCAGAAAAACTAGTAGAGTATTCAAAGAGAAACATCTAAAAAAATTACCTGTGGAATAGGAGTACCGTACTTGCCACTGGGAAGAAAAATAAAGGAAGTTCACAGAGCTAATGGCAGCAAAAGTTCTATCAGTTGGTTTATAAGACAGCTGAGCACAGAAGCACTGAGTTAGGGCTTCTGTAAATTGAACAGGAAAACAAAGATGGTATGCAAAATTAACTGCAGCAATAGCTTTCTCTGTAATTCTGCTCTGGAAAGAGACACAACTGAACACAGAAGCGTTGAGCCAGGAGTACTTTCCAAAAAAAGAAAAATAAAGCACTTAAAATTAATAGTAGAATTAATGACAAACAATTCTTAGACATACAGGCAACTTAATTATGAACGACAAACAATGCTTAGACAAACAGGCAAGTTAATTATGAACCTGTCTGATGAGAAAGTTTGAGTACGGGTGCATATTGGAACAGAAAAAAATACTCGAATTAATATAATCTAGTCAAAGTCCTCCCCTTCTGTCCATAAGCAAACACCCACCAACCTCCCCAAAGATAAGACAGAGAGGAGAATTAAGGCTTTTTTGTTAGCTTCCCATTGCAGGTCGTATGTCTACATTTTTAATTCTTGCATTTTCAATGTGTTTTAATTTGTAAAACCTGAAAATAAAGGAAGATTTCCTATTGAAAGTATATCATGTATTGGTAGGAACATCTAAAAAGAACATGTCTGCTTACATGTGGCTGAATTTGTGCTTTTGATAATCAAGGTATTTTGAGGTTCTGGTTGTCAGAAGAGGCTGCAGGGCTATTTCTGAAGCCAAACAGGAGGCATTCCCCAAGTGCAGAACAGCTGCATGGGTGTCCAAAGCAATGCCTGTCAGATTAGAGAGCCTGCCACTTGTGATAAGGCCAAAACAGATCAGGGTCTAAATCCACTCCACCAGGAGGCCATTGATGACAGAGCCTGCACCATCAGGCTGAACAGGCTAAGTCTCTGAAACGGTTCACTGTCAAGTCTGGGCAAATAATGAGACAAGCTGAAGATTGAGTTTCAAATAGGAAGACATACTGTCGCCTTCTGTTTTTAGTCAGGTCTGCTTCATATGTCATTTGAACAGGAACATGACAAAGGATGTAGTTTGTTTTTTGGTCTGCCTGTTGATGTTTTGCCTTCCCTCCCTCTGCAGGCTCTCCCTCACTGAGCAGGCAGAGAGCAGCCAACCCGTCCCCACTTCTCCCTCTCCTGCCCCCAATGATCACAGCACTACTCACCTGCCTGCCATCCCTCCTCACCTCCACAAAACCTCAGCGCTCGCCCCTCTCACATCTTTGGAGACACTTCCACCAACTCCACCTGCATCCCCCTGCCTTCCTCCTGCTGCCTCTGTAGACTCCTGTACACTTCCTGCTGAACCCTGTGAAAACCTTTACCCTGTGTCTACACCCTGCCAGGTTCTGTTAAGGTACGGTACACACCATTGCCTCTAAACATCTCCATGTTTAAGCAATTTTGTCATTTAGCTTTAAAATTCAGCGTTGACAAATGCAATGCAACTTAATTTGGACCTTGGAATTTGTCCTATGTCAACACCGAAGCCAAAAACCCTTAAATTTCAGCATCAAAGCTCTGGTCAAATGATACCATTAAATTGACATTTGGCACACTTACTCAACTTGTAGATCCTGATCTTGCAATTCTTTAACAGGGAGCTTTGTGAAATACTCATCCAGCAAGGCTTCTTTGCATAACTCAAAGAAATAAAGCATATTTCAGATGTGAAGCTCATCTTATGTTTACATGATAAGTATTCAGCTGAACGGGTATTTTATCTTAGAATAAGCTCTTAAAGTAGGAGGAGGAAGAAATATCTAAAACATATCTATCCAGTAGTTTACAAAATAAGCACACATTTCACAGTTGATATTTCAAAATGCAACTTTTTTCTGTTGAAAATCACCCAAATGTTTAAACGAGTTTATTTTAGTACAGAAGTTATAATTCTTTGTGAAATTATTCCTACACTTCAAATATTTTTATTCATTTTGATACTTTGCAACCACAATCTTAAGTGTATTTTATCTGGTGTACTGATTGCAAATGCACACTACAATTTTTAGGTTTTCTAAATAAGACTTTGTTCCTATATAATTATCCTCCTATTCTAAATCTGTGCACTACTTTATGTTGGTTTGTCTCATAACATCTCAATAGAACTAATCTAATTGTTGTGGTTGTTATGTGACAAAATGACAAAAAGGGCACGGTGTACTCCTAATTTTGTAAGGCAATGTTTTTGTTCTGTTCAAGCATTTGACCGTCATAAAGCAGCATCAGGTTTTCATATAAACCTATATGCCCTGTCAGCAACTGGGCTTGTTGTCCCACCTATAAAATGACAGCATGACACTGCTATGTATGCTGACCACAAAGTGAAATCAAACTGGATTTTTGAAATTTAACATAGCAACTGATACTTACATGTATTCTTTATAACTGCTGTGTTTTTATATGTGCAGTCATAGGTCGACAAAGCTCCTTTGCAGTCATGTACTTCTTATGAAACTCTTGCTAAATTATAGCCACAATATATAAAGTGTGAATAGTTCTCATTGTTTAACCCACACCCTTCTTCTGCAGCCCCTCTTGGCTTTGCATTTTATTGCATAAAGTTTATTTGGAAGGAATGACTCAGCCACTTCTATGGTGTAATGATTTTTGCAACCACCAGAGGGTGCTTTTTTTTTTTTTTTTCAAACTGCAGAGGAATGCTGAAGTGCTCACTTGTATGCATGACTGAACACAGGGGGACAAATGTGTGCTGATGCATTTCATGATACACAGATCTCTATGATTTAGACAAGAAGCTTCTAATATGCAGAAGTTTATTTGACCTTGATTTTACCAAAAGAGAGGAGTCTCTGTCTCAAGGGAGTCCTAGCCAGGTACATATTTATTTGAAGCAGCTGTGTGAATATTTAGCTTTATGAAAACAAGCCATGCTTAGTGAGGAGCAGAAGGATAAAAAAAAACAAACCCAGTGAGACATAATGTTATATTATTTATAGTCTCGGAGTGACCTGTTTGAGTGCACTGAAGAGGAATCCATAGCTTTGAAAAAATTAAATATTTGACTCCACAGATTTTCATTTTTGACCAAAGATATGTATGATTATGGCAGAGCCTGTGTAGACCTACCACTTCAGTTTCAGGTAATTTTGTTCATTGGTTTGTTTACTCTGAGCTAATAGGATGGTAGCTGCTGAATCTGAGCCTGAAGTTTTTCTTTTAGGTTGAAGAATTATTTCTTTATTCTAATGTTATTAATTGATAAGAAATTATCACATCTTTCTGTGACTTTTAGAGACTTTGAGAGATTTTTAACAGTTTTTCACCTAGACTGTTAACTGACATTCATTCACGTTTCACTCAGTTCTGCCCTGGTCCTCTTCACAAGCCACTTTTATATTTCTTATTGGTACACATAGTAACAGTAGTCTGATTTATGTCTTAAGTGATGTCACTTAAGGCATAAAGTGACATCACTTAAGTTCAGCTTTAACAATTGACCAATTTTGCCAGTTTCGTTGGCCATTACATGGTAAACGCAGTGTATTTGTATATGTATTTGTATACTGCTTTATCAAGTCAGAGGACTCCGAAGCACTTCGGAGTCTTCTGACTCGGAGTCCTCTGACTCCGAAGTCAGCATGAACATCAGCACGTTCAGTTATTCACATGCTGATGGAGAGAAGGCTGACAGAAGCAAGGCTGTCGTACAATTGCCACAAATATGTAGAGGGACAGAGTGGAGGTTTGAACCGGCAAACTTCGGGTAACAAGGCAAACTTCTACCTCTTGAGTCATCGTCACCCCATCAAAACATCTGTGCAAATTAATATGAGCTGGCTAAATTTTCCCCCAAGAGCTTTGATGGTTAAAACATTTCAGAAAGGCCTGAGACCAGAATGTTTGCACAGTCTCAGGTGGAGAGAAATTTCTCTGTTAAGATGACAACATCAGAACAGTGTTGCATACAGTCTGCCTGGTTCATAAAGCCAAAAGCTGCCAGAGTGGTAGGGTGCAGTGCTCATTCTGAAGTGGCTGGTTTGTTGGCAGCCTAATGTGGCTTGCAAATTGACTTCGAAACTGAACTTGAAATGTGTTTATAATTCTGAAATGAAAATTATCTAAAAAACCCCATAAACAAGAATTCACCCGGTTCTTTGAGAACAGTGTAGTGTAAGGAATGATAGATGTGAGTTAGATGCTGACAACTTTAGTTGTTTAACTAGCACGACTGGTCATGGGAGAAGGAACATCCCATAAGTGGAGAATGAAGGTTACCACGGCAACCAACCATTTACTTCCATTTCCCTAAAGGATAAAATGTTCTTTGTGGAGTTTTATGTATTGCACTGGAGTCTGAAATGGGATATAAAAATGGATATTGAGTTGAATCTTTCATAGTCCAGTTATAAATCTTTCAGGAAACCCTGTCACAGCCGTTTTTTCCTGTGCATGAATAGGCTGAATTCTTTAGTTCTTTCTGCTCTGAAGCTGAAACTGAGGGGCAAAGCTCGACTGTAAAAGAACAGCCTTTTCATTCAATACTGAACCTACTGGAACAGATATTGGACAGACTTCTGTGTCCTAGATACATCTTTGAGCTTCTGTGGGGGTGGGCGGTCTGAAGGGAAACGATAATCAATGATTTTTCTTTTAGCTGGGTCTGTGCTTTGACTTTCGAACTCGGCTACAATTGAATGGGTTTCTTTTAATTGTAAATCATCAACCATCAAGCCAGTTTAAAAATAAAACCTTCTCAGTATGCTTTGCAAGTTTATTAATCAACTAATGAATGAACTTGATGTTCTGGGTTGATCACCTGGGTTTGTATTCCAGGTTGTTCTGAGCAAATTGAGCAATTATTTTTGCCCTGACAGACACAGGTATTACACCTGAAACCTCTGTACAGAAAGTTGGAGCATCTGCCAGCTCAAGTTATCCTAGAGATCCAGTATTCCCATACTTTCCCATGTGGGCACAATAGATTTATTCTCCTCAAGTTGCTTAGCCTCATTTTCCTCATTGTAGCTGAAATCAGTTGGGAATTTGACGAAACTGATCCTGCCCCTTATCCAAAGCCCACAGGACACATTCTTTGTATCTGTTACAGAGATGACTTAAGAAGCCACTCCTTGATCGCTTTGGTTAGTGAGAGAATATCAGGGCTTAAACAAAGACACGGACAAAATCAGATATGAAAATATTTATTAAAATCCCTGATTATGATGTGTAAAATGCATTTGAATTAACTTTATTTGCAGCAGCATTATCTCACTCTAAAAAATTGGAAAAATCCAACCCATGACTTGATTTTTACGTTTTTACTCATTGTTGGGAAAAAAAACCCCCAACAACAGCAATCTGTGAAAGTCCCTTTAGGGAGGGCAGGAACTAAAGTTATTGACATGGTTAAAAGTTGTTAAAAGTTTTAACTTGGTTAAACGTTTACTTTAACCAATTGCCACAAGGCTGGATGAAGACCCAGTTTTATCCAAAAAAACCAAAAAAAAAAAAAAAACCCTGGTAGCCTGGAAAACTACCGTCAAAAATATAAACATGTGGATTTTGCTTAATTCAACTGTGATAAATGTGCCTTTTCAGATGTGACTAAAGTTGATCCTTTATAAAAAATAAAAATAAAAAAAACACTGCAGTTGAGATGCAGTTGAAACAAAAGATGAATATCTGGAAAAAGGATCACAGCATTTAAAGTATGGTTGAGAATCTGTGATGCTGGGGGACCGTTTTTTTTTTGTTTGTTTGTTTGGGAAAAGTGGTCAAGTACATGAACCTTTGTAAATACTAAAATCCAACAGATTTTAAGTAAAATCTGTTGGATTGGGTCTTTCAGCAGCATAATGATCCAAAACAAATTGCTGACATCTTTGACTTCATATTTTTCAGTGTCCGTCTCTCCCTACACATTATTGCATTCTGTGGTTGGAAACAAATGCAGTTGTATTTTGAAGTTTTTTTCTTGTGAAGAACTGCTTCTAACATTATAGACATATAGAAAGAAAAGACTCTGAGACCCTGGTTTCATGCACTCTATTGTTTACCTCAAGCATCTCCCTGGTTGGCTAGACTGTGTTGGAACCTTCCATTGTGTGAAAAAGAGGGAACGACAAGTAGGTTTTTTTTTCTATACAGGTCATAGGCTGATAGAGTGAATATCTGGCACCATGATAGCCATTTAGTGGGGTATGTTAACTCAGACGTTTGGGATGGTGGAAAAGAGAAACTGAGAGCGAAGGAGAAAGACACTTTATCATGGCAGTTTCAGGGTCCATCCATTGTTTGGCTCCCCTGCATAGTCGCATTAGCAGATGAGGGGGGGTAAAGAGCTGCTTGTCTTTTTAAAGGCGCAGGAGTCTGGTGTTTGGGGGGAATGAAGGAAAAAAAGGGGGAGGAGGCTGTGAGAACAGCAACACAGCTCAGCGATTTCTGGAGCTGAGCAGAGAAGACGCTCTTCAGTCACATCCAGAACGACAAGAAAGCTGGAATATTTTTTATGCTTTTTTATTTTTAGGCTTTATCGAGATTTTTTTTCCCCCCCTCTGGGTGCTTCATCATTTTGTTTGCATTTGCACCAGATGAGAGGGAAGAATGCTCCCCGTAAGTTGAGGAGCAGAGGACCGAGGATGCTGTACAAGAAGCGAAGAGCCTCTTAAATCATCCGCCACCGTTTCGCTCCCTAATGCAAGGAGCCCGCTCTCATCCTCTGCACTGCAGCACGGTGCACTCGCCTCCTCTGACAGAGGCTGCCCGCTCTGGAAGCCTACAAGGAGAGGGAGCTTTGGAGGTAGCAGGTGGATGTGGTTGGTGGCTGGGCAGCAGGAGCAGGCAGGGGTGGGGGGCAGGGTGGGCAACGATAGTCAAGAATGGGAGCCAACGAGTCCATGGAGCAAGGACAGATGCGCTGTCCATCTCAAGAGCACATGTAAGTTTGGAATTATTGGCATTTGTTGTTGTTCTGATTGGAAGGGACAACAACACAAAATTGTGTCACTTGATGTTTTTTATTCATTCGTGGGTTTAGAGTGCTTTTTTTTATGTTGCATAGATGTTCACTATAGCTGCCAGGTGAGGCCATTTTCTAGATGAAGATGTTGGAAAAACACTAACCGCTTTTGTTTTTTTCATTGTGTTTTCTCTGTCAATAAACAGTGTTAGCTATTAAAAAACAAGCATTTAAATACTAGTCTGATTTCATTTTGCGATGTAAATAAGATCATCTTAACACGCGTGGACGCACATGCACATTCTTCAGCTGACAATATTGTATAGTAGCTACAGAAAAACCATAACAGTGCTTACAGAGGAGTCCCTGGGAAGCAGAATACAGTGAGTCAGGTGGCACAGGGAGACTGGTGGGGTGATGTTTTTGTTCTGGAAGAAGGAGGACGTTACCGCCGCGCTGGGAGCTGACGTAGGTGACGGTGTTGAAATAGAACACGCTGTGTGGGGGGGTTGGAGGATAACTCAGGAGTGGATCAGTGCTCCACATCTCAGACACTCTGGTGCTCAACGGTGAAGTGAAATGAGGAGAGCAAGAAGATGAATCCTTTTTTTCTCCATTAGAAAGAAGAAAAAATATTTGACGGTCTTGCAGTTTCTGTAAGGCTTCTTCCTGTAGATATCAATTTATGCTAATTTGAATTTAATCTTTAAGGATATAATTATTTAAAATTAGTGAGGGTATACTATAAGAAATTCAAACTAGAGGCTTTGGAATTAAATTATCTTTGTTGTTCATATTTTTAATCAAATATCAATATTTGACACAAACTTTGTTTGGAATCGGAGTTAAAGTACACTCAACTACCTTCAGTTGCTCTTTGTGATCGAATGAATATCAGCTGAGTTGGATTTTATGAGATCAACACAAAGTTACATTGTTAAAAACTATAGCATGCATTCATATTCCCCCCTCTTTACTGTGATACCCCTAAAATAATCTACTCTAGTAATGAGAAAGTAGTTTTGGGGGAGGGGGAGGGAGTCATAAGATGTCCAGTTCGCTACAAACCATGTGAGAGACAAGGATGTAGTAATATATTGAGAAAAAGCGCTCTGATTAGATGAGACCAATACTAAATGTTTTGACTAAATAAAAATAAAAAATAAAAAAGAACAGTGCATATCCAAGTGTTTAGGAAAAAACAGTTTATAGGAAGATGGGTGGTACTAAATTCAGCCTGAAACAAAACCAGTCAGAGGCTGACAAATACGTGAGACTCCAGATGTGATTCGGCTATAAACTTGGAGCTACAATAAGATTGTTACAATTAAAGCACATCTGTGTTTTAGAACAGCCCAGACAGCCTGACTGAGTTTAAGGTATTTTGCATTTTCATTTCAACTATTTCAGTCTGCAGGCATTTTGCAAAGCTGGTAGCTGCAAATCCCAAAGCACTTGGAGCTGCAGTACAGTACAAGCAAGATAGACTCAGAGGGGATGAATACAAATACAAGCCACATATTTCAGATTTTTATTTTAAAATTCTTAAAGGTTTTTTATTAAACTTTTATTCAATTTTGCAGTTTTGTGCCAGCTGGCAACATAAACCACTTTAAAAAACATGAACATTTGTGGTTCGCGACCTACATAGAGACACTGTTCAGACTTCTTGTGTAGTGTGCTGTACAGTTTATGAATATTCATTCATCTTGTCAGAGAAACACAGGGGCTCCCTCTGCTGGTTTGTTTTCAGCATGTCAACTGTACAATTTTGTCCCTGTTCTTTCTTCACACTTCTGTTTTTAATAAAGTTCTAACAATAAATTGAAAAGTCCAGTGTTGAATTAGCAAGCTAAGACAGAAATATTGAACTAAAAAGTAAGAGATGAAGGTGAAGGGAAGCTCATACCTGTCAGGTCTCCCGTTTTTTCCGGGAAACTACCGTATTTTACCTTCCTCTTCCGGCATATTATTATTGTCCCGTAAATACCCCATAGTGTACCGCCCCTCCCCCCTCTATTTATCAGTCAGTTTGCTTCCATCTTCTTTTATCTTTTAATCACATTTAAAGACTAATTCAGTGTTTTATTTGGTTTTATGGCTACCTGTTTTACCCACTGGCTTTCCTCAGACACTAGAAGCTGTTTAGGTAGACGGCATCAGACGGTGTTGCCGGCAGCAGACATGTCCGGCTGTCTGACAGTCTGTGTGTGTCTGCCTGGCTCCGCAAAGCGTCCTGTCTCCAGGCAGGCTCCTCAGCCTATCAGAGAGGGCTGTGAAATGCTGCTCTCTTTGTTTATATTCACCCCCTCACCCAGGCTATTCAGCCATATGCCTTCTGTGTAAAATCTGTTTGCACAGAAGGCAGAAATTTATGTTTGCCAATTTAATTACCTTCCCTAAAATTTACCTGACTTTACAGCATGGAATTTTGTGCATTCAATGTTTCTTTTCCTTCTTGAGGAATATGGAGAGAATAGCATCCATTTTTCTGGTTACCATAGAAACACACTGTTTGCAGTCATATTAATGTTATCTGCGTGCTAAACTTAGCTCTGATTTCTTCACTAAGAACTCACCATGACCTTAATTTGAACCTTTGAACCATTTATAGCTAAAACTGCAATGCAAGCAGTGACAAAAAGCTTATGCATAGCTTAACATATTTAGCTATAATATTTAGTAACTGCTAAGTTAAATTATGTAAAAAAAAACCCTACTAAAATAATAGCAATAAGGGGAAAAAAAAATCATTATTACAATAATGACAATTATAGCCATAACTATAATTGTAATTTATGTAATGTATTAGCTATATGTGAAAAGGTACTAAAACAGAGCAGACTATATTAAGACCATTTTGTTTTTGGCAATTGGACAAGAATGATTATTTATTCCTGTTGTAGTTTTTTTAAATGTGTCTGATTCTTGTCGTAACTAGGAAAACAGTCCAAAATGCTGAAATATGTACTGGCAGTCACAGAGTGAGCTGGCTTACATTTCCTTAATTAGTTTTTGATGTATTGTCCTGCTCTTCAGCCTTCATGTACTGCTCAACTAGGTCTGAAACAAAAGCTAACTTCTGATTAATGCTCTGCTCTTCTTCGACATCTTCCCCCCCGCCCTCCTCTGTAACGATGACATGCTTCTATGATGCCATGATAAGGTGTTATGGTGCTTTTTGTTGGTATGTTGATGGTGTCTTGTCGTCTTTATTGGCTCTTTTGTTCTTTTTGAACAATGAACTGTCATTAATTTGATGACATCATCATCATATGTAGGAACAGTTTCAGAATTTAACCCATAATTATTGGTGTTTAATACTTAAATATCTGAATGAAAATTTTATAAACACTAGACTGTGTTTTTCATTGATCAAAAAGAGAGGGACGCAAAGAGAGAGAGAGGGTGAGGGAGAGAGAGAGGCAGAGAGAGAGAAGATCTTTTTCATTCTGCATCCACTACTTGTGTGGTGAGGGGACAGACTGATGGTGGCTGACGACAAAGAGAGAAGCAGAGTAAGCTGACCTAAAGCCAGTAAATCTGAACATCAGGCAGCAAAGCAGGAACGAGGATCTTGGAGCATCATCTTTGGAGGAAGAAGTGTTGCTGCACCTGGCTGCCGGTAGTATCGCAGTGCAGACTGCTGGTAGCCATGGCAGTGAGTACGTGGCAGGCTCTGTCTCCTCTGCAGTGGGCCCGATGGGGCTGGGATACGCTTCTGGGAGGGGCAGGAGACGGGAACAGCCCGGGTTCTGATCCGACTCTGGGGCTCCTGCAGCGTCTCTCGTGGGGTTCTCGTCATAATAATTTATTAAAGGCTGCCGGGGAGGCAGCCAGACAGAGGTGAGACGAGCTCGGGCTGCATGCCATGAAATGATGCTCTGAACTGATGCGTAGTGGTGTTGTTAATCTGTGAGCTCTACTTCCATTGATTTTCAGTGTTTCTCACTATATCCTCTAACACAAAGTCTTTGTACCCTGAGGTGGATGGAGGTGGATGTGTTTGTGTAGTGAAATGTGTCTCGGGTGTTTTGTTATTTCATACCCCTCTGCAGATTTAGCTTTTTTCATTTCTGCCAATAAAGTCCAGCATGATATGAAAACAGAAACGCTTACTATAATTGATGTAATTTATAAACCGCATTTATTTGAATATTTCTCAGGTGCTCCTTTTTCTGTTTAAATATCAAAAACCTCTAATATTTAGCTTTTTAAAATTTAGATTAAGCATCTGTATAACATTGTCTGTTGTAGCATTCGACTGATTAAAGTTATGACAACCTTTTTGTTTTCCAGCATTGGAAATTGTTCTATGCTTGTCTTCACGACCTCAGTCCAGCATTTGGTGCTTCGTAACATAGCATTTTACTCCATTAACTTGACCATCTGTCTGGTGTCTGGACTAGTTTTCCTTTTAATTAAAGGACAGTTTTTACGTAAAAGTTGCATTTTATTAAAGCTTTTTACACCGAGGAGTCCCCCAAGGTCCAGTGCTATGTCCATTTTTATTTTCACTTTATTTACTTAGTGGTTACCATTCAGTCTTTGCATGACATCTCACATGCTGAAATAGTCAATTGTGCATGTCTTTTAAGTCATGCCATTTCTTTAGGATGTCCACTATTCTAATGAAGGACTGACTGGCTGATGTTGATCTTTATTTAATTTCCAGCAGTCATCTCAGTGATTGCGTAGCATAAATTTCTTTGTAGTTTTTTTTTAATTAGCTTTATGTAATAAGCTGTGTTGAAAAAGTACATTCTAGTTTTTAATTAACTGTAAACCCTAATCCACAAATTTACAATCAGTGGGCCTTAAGTTAAATTTTTTTTTTAATACTTGCATTACTGAAATTAATTATTTTTCATTGATATGATCATTTGTTAGAATATACTTGTACACTGTGTTCTTGTGCATTTCAGAATAAATTTTAAATTATTAGTTCTCACATAAAGGCAGCTATTGGCCTGATGTCAGAACATCTGCTCAATCTTTTGAGTAACATTTAGGTTCTCTCTGTTTTTGTTTTTAAATAAATTATTTATTTATTCATTCACTTGCATCAATGGTTACCTGGAAAATAAACGGGCCTTTTGTGAAACTCTTACTTAATCTTTCTGATATGGTCTCTGAATATTTTTCAGCCTTATTAATGTCAGGTGTAACTTATGTTTTGTTTTAGGAGCTCAGACTCTGATGGTGCTTTTGAAACTCCTGAATCTACAACTCCAGTGAAAGCTGTTTCTCCTGCTGAACCCCAAAGAGAGCTGCTGGAATCTGATGACAAAGGTACAGTAGGAGATGCTGAGATAGAAGCTCGACTGCTTCAATTGTTGTTATTGAAAAGATTGTTGCATCATCTAGTGGTGGGAAGCTGAACTGCACTTCCAAACAGTATGGGTTAAAAATCCCTTGAAACCTTCTGGACTGTTTACAGACAATTAAACTAGAAAATTCATTTTTAATAAAGATAACTGAAGAAAAAATAAGTATATACATTTTTTAAAGATGACAGAATTTTTTTTTAGTGTTTTGTTTGTGTTTTCCCCCCTTAATCAAAAAGATTTTTATTGATCTTTTTACATGTTATCCCTTGGACCAGATTCTTAGATTGTACAGTGGTTCCCAAAACAGAGTATAAAATATAAACCTTATATAAACCTTTAGATGAACACCAATAATAATAATAAATTAAAAAAATGCTTTATAGTAGCCTGTATGTGGCACAGTTACTATAAATAGTGAAAATGTGTATACTGCCTCCATGGTCCTTGACACATTTTGTGTCATTACATAAACTTCAAGGTATGAAGTCAATTTCAATCACAAAATTGATTGTGAAAGTCAATTTTAAATAACTTTCACATTTCTTAAAAAATAAAAAATCTCTTAAGTGTGCTATGGCTGCTTCACTGGTCAATGCTGTTCCTGTCCAGCCTGTTGGTTTAGTTGAACTGAAATGTTTTTGTAGGTTTGGCGTTGAGCCACACTCTTTCCATTTTTTTTTTTAATATATATTGGATTAATTGAACAGAGAGCTCTGTGACATGCTCAAACTTTGGGATAAAACCTAACTCTGCTAAAGACAACTCCACAACATCATCCCTGACCTGTTTGATGTTACTTGAAGTCATTTTCCTGTATACCAGGGTGATATTTCTGATGCAGATTAATCTTATTTTAATGTTTTGCAGGTGTTAACTGCTCTGAAGGTGATCTTAGTTTGGACATCACTGCAACCGATGCACCTTGTCGTTCCCCATCCATTGCTTTTGATGAGAACAAACCCATTGCTGCAAGCGGGACGTATAACTTCGACTTTTTCGCTGTAGAGCCGACGAGCCACACTCTGACTCGCTCTCTCAGCCTCCAGGGGGGGGAGCTCGATAGCTCCAGTTTGCTGGAAGGATCAGCCTCTGGAGCTTTCCGTCAGCACTCCGAGTCCTTCAGCGTTGGCACCGAGAACACCCCGGGGAAGCTCCGGAGACCTAAGAAAGTCAGCCCGGGATCGGTGAAGAAGAAGCCCTTCCTCAGACAAAACTCCAACCCTGACAGCTCAAAGCCAGCCTCCTCTAGCAGCACCCCTGAAATCATAAAGCGGGCGAAGCCTCGGACGGCTAGCCCTCTCCTGACTCAGGAGGATTCGGAGGTTGGCTCTGCAACTCCCAGTCCCGGAGGCACGCTCAGAAAAACCAGGAAGAGCCGTGTTGAAACTCCGCCTCCTCTCCTAGAGGAAACCAATCAAGCCTGCCAAGAGGAGAGCAAAGGAATCCCTGCCTTACCCTTGTGCCAGGAGGAAGCCCCTCTTGCAGAGAGCATAGCAGACAAAGACAACTCTCCAATCCCACCCAGTGCCTCATACAAATGGGATCCAGAAAACTTTGACAACATTAACCCCTTCAGCACTGGAGGCAGCAAAATTGCCAATTCTCCTGTTTTGGGTCGTAAGGGTCCTGTGTATGGCCCTGCATCTAGTCCTCCTCTGAGCCCCCCTGTCCCTGCTGCACAACCACATCACTATACTGCCACCGCACCTCTAGAAGAGCTTTCCACCAATCCCGAGGAGCAACCCATTCTACCCAAGCGTCAACCAGTAAGGCTGGAGTTTGACTACTCTGAGGAAAGCTGCGAGGTGCCACAGCAGGCCTCTCCTCCACCTAAGAAATTGGGAAAGAAGCCTCCTGGCAAGATGCTGTCCAGAAAACCAAAGCTGGGGCTGAAAAAAGCAGCTCCACAACAGGTGGAGCAGCTGGACAACAACCCCCCTGCAGCCTACAACGGATCAGATGAAATCCCCATTCCTAAAGTGTCGTACAACATTGAACCCGACAAGTGGGAAGACCCAAACTTCAATCCATTTTCTTCAAAGAAAAATATGTCCAACTCCCCCACCTTATCCAGGCCACCATACAGCTTTGACCCAAACAACATTGATGAGTCTACAAACCCTTTTAAATCCTCCAACAAAATGGCTGCCTCGCCTCCCAGGGTGGCTGTCTCTTTCGAAACGTCGTCCAATGACTATGATAACGAAAACGACAATGACAACATTGGGGAACTGGAGGACCAGAACCAAAACAAACCGGCTAAGAAGAAGAAAACTCCCTTAAAATCGTAAGTTCACTTGGCCCTCTGAAAGGCTGGTGGAAGAGTCCACACTCGTAGTTTGTGTCTGTTTTGCCAGTGTCCTCTGTCTGTCTCTCTGTCACCTTTGTTTGTGTATTCTCATGTATCACAGGAAGTCCAGGGGTGTGTCCTCTCTTTGTTGTCTGTTGTAAGTAGAGGGACAACACAGCCATCCTCCCTTCCCGACCCTAAACTCCATCTTAAAAAGCAGCATGTTGTTCCCTATCCTATTAACAGATACATCATCATCCTTTGGACCTGCTGTCTAACTAATGCATTTGAACTTTAAAGTCAAATATGAGGACACATGCTTTGAGTTACCTTTTTAATTCTCGTTATAGCTCTGTGTCAGAAATAAGCTTTATTTATAAAGACAGGAACAGATTTTATTAGCACTAATAAAATGAAGATATGTGCCCACTGAAGATATGTGAAAAAAAAGTTTAATACTTTAATAATTTACTCTGGTAGAATAATCTCACTCTGAAAAATGTAAAAAAGGTGTTACCTTTTCATTATAAAAGGTAACAACAAGCTTATATTCACTTTGGGTTCCAATAATACCATTTTGGCACTCAATTACGTCCTTATATATTTAGATAGAATAAATGGCGAAACAAATAATTTCACAATCTCTGAAACCTCGAGGTCTGTAGACAGATTTTATCTTAAGTTCTCCAAAGTGTCCTGGAGGTGATATTTAATTTACTTCCAGGACAGTGAATGCAGTGAAGGAAGACCAGAGATGAAGATATCCCCAGAAATTAGTCTAACAGTGACACATGAGCATATTAAGAGTTTAAACAACGCAGAGAAAGACTCTTGATTGCTTTTACCTGTAAAAATGCTGATCAGGTATCCTTTTATCTAAAAGACAGCACTTAATATGAAACATGTTTTTTTTTTATGTTCAAGATGTGATTCTAAAAATCCCTCCTCAAACTTTGCTGCATAACCAAGAAGAAATTAAGTTTTTTTTCTTTTCATACAAAGCCCTCTGCCTTTCAATAACTATTTCGCATACAAAGCCTTAACAGTTACAATTCTCTCAAATGATAAATATTTTAGTCTTTCAATAAAACAGATGGGGAAAAATCTAGCATCATTTTACTGTGAAAGAACTGGATCTTTTCTAGAAATGTTTAACAGTGCTTGAGCTCCCCCTTGTGTTCATTTTTAGTTATTGCTATGCGAGACTTAATTTATCTCATTATAGGGAAATTCAATTGTCAAATGAGCATACAAAAGAACAGAGTGCAAGTAAATGACACATGGACAGTAGAATAGCATACACAAGATACATAATGTGAAAATATATTAATATAAATACAAAGGTGAGTTAACAAACTAATGATTCAATTAATTATGATAATAGCTACATCTAATCAGGAATAAAAAAAGTATATATATATTTTTATTTATATATAGATATATATAGATATATATCTATATATATATAGATATATATCTATATATATCTATATATATATAGATATATCTATATATATAGATACATACTATA